>JNBS01001067.1:0-33876 GCA_002081575.1 Thraustotheca clavata | reverse complement strand
CTCCTCCACAACCAACACCAAATCCAACTACCTCAGTTCCTCAACCAACTCCATGTCCTTCGACACCTCTTCCAACTCCTGCACCAACAACTCCAGTACCAACCACTGCTGAGCCAAGTCCTTACCGTAATCTTCGTGCATAAATTTTCTATGTAATCAACATGTATATTCTTTAATTGAGCAGAAACATCAATCGTCTCAACGCGGGTTTAAGAATCATAAATCTTTAACCAATATCAATCAGTTAAATGAGACTAATGAGTTTCGTATTCCAGGTAAGCTGTATTACTGTAAGTATCTTTACAACATTATCACATATTCCAATTATAAATAGTAATTATTTCCAAGTCCAACCTTTAGATAATAATATCTTTTTCTGTAATAATTAAGGCTGAACTAAAGCCCTTTGCATGAACACGTGACTTTTGTTTAGAGCATACAAAACTCATTTTAAACTTCAATTTTCTGTGGAGTAGGTAATTATTGTCACGTTGTCACGTCTTTTAACAATATATTTTTCGCATCACAAGCATTATGTTCGCCTTAAATCACAAAAGTATCTTATCCCTTTCATAAAGATGGACAGAAATTACACCCATTCTACCGTCCACACAAATAGAAGAATATCATTACAGTGAAACTACGCTCTTTGCAGCAAAGATACATCGCATCTTTGAAGTGTCCACAAGTGTCGAAAAACAGTGAGGACACCTCAACAATCTCTCACAGAAAATAAATTTCTTCGCGAAAGTTGCAATATTTCAACATCAGTTTTTTGCCTATTATGTTGACTTTCTAGCAATGCTGCGATGTATTGAAAGAATTTCAATAGTTAAATTCAAATTGCGCACTCTGGCGCACGGATTCATGATTTCTGGATAGCTATTTTGCGTCATCTCTATAAAGTTTATCTAGGCATCAGTCCCCGAAATTGAAAGTATCATAATTATAGGACTATATACACTTTATAAGCGCTGTATTTATTGTTTCACCGGCTAGTAGGCTTAATTTTCTTTCTTCATAATCAATAAAAATATTAGATTTCAAATAAACCTAAATAGAGCCTATTAATGTCTGACAGTCCCATGTTTTTAATAGATTTTAGTTTGCTTGTATATATATGCGCCAAATAAGCATAAGTATGGAGTTTTTGTGAATGCAGTAGTGAGTCTTAACACTACTAACTCAATTTGCTTGTTTTACATCTTAGAACTTTGTAACCATGGCAGTTGTACAATTGATGAAGTATGCTGGCAAATATTCATACAAAATTGCTTATCACATGTAAATTCAGGATACAAAACCGGTCTTTGAAGGTTTTAATCGTGCAATGACGAGTATAAGCTAACACCTCGTGCTTTCTTCATAACGTTGGATCATCCTTACGTTGGTTAATCGATCGTGCAATTTATTTTCTCACCAAACATTTTTGATTGATTAATAGCAATCCCCTTAACTTACGACATTGTCATCTAATATTGTTTCTTTATCGAAAGAAGTTGTCATTGTATCGATTTTAAGTACTATTAA
The DNA here is from genome assembly GCA_002081575.1 of Thraustotheca clavata. Classification (NCBI taxonomy): domain Eukaryota; phylum Oomycota; class Saprolegniomycetes; order Saprolegniales; family Achlyaceae; genus Thraustotheca; species Thraustotheca clavata. Next base: position 32,346 of record JNBS01001067.1, on the reverse strand, counting down.
TTTAAATTGAAATGCAATCTAGTACAACACAAGGTGGCATTGTGCTCTTTGCATTCTCAGGTATTTTCAATATGTTGGTAAGATCCCATGAAAGATGTGGTTTGATTAAAGCATATTGCATTTACAAAATGACCTATTATATAGCTCGCTTTTCAATTTACTCTCCAACCCAATGGTTCGAGCGTATACTGTGCTTAAAATTGCTGTCGTGGCTTTAATCTCCCAATTAACTCATGCAACATGGGGTGAAGATTAGCCACCCGCTACCACCTTTACATCCTTTGCCACCGCTTCCTCCTTTGACACCATGCCCTGGACCTTTACCCCCACTTCCACCTTTCCACCGGTATCTCCATGCCCTGGTCCTGACCCGCTACCGCCATTACCTCCACTACCACCTCTTACTCCATGTCCTGGACCTGGCCCATTGCCTCCACTACCTCCAATACCACCGCTCCCACCACTGCCAACACTACCACCATTGCCGCAGCTTCCACCACACCATCCGTTTCCTCCTTTGCCCACGTTACATCCACTGCCACCTCTACTACCTCCAGCACCACCGCTCCCACCACTGCCAACACTACCACCATTGCCAACACTACCTCCAGCACCACCGCTTCCACCACTGCCAACGCTACCACCATTACCACCACTTCCTCCAGCACCACCACTCCCACCACTGCCAACACTTCCACCATTTCCCCCATCAGGACCAACAACTCCACCGCAACCATTTCCACCACAGCCCAGTTCAAGCCCCACATCGACCCCACAGCCTACACCGAATCCAACTGGAACACCTCAACCAACTCCAAATCCAACAGGAACACCTCAACCTCCGTCAACGCCAAGTCCAACTGAAACGCCTTCACCTTGCCCAACGTCAACTCCAACGGGAACACCTCAGCCATACCCAACTTCAAACCCTACAGCAACTCCAATACCGACACCAAGTCCAACAACTCCCCAACCTTCTCAATCTACCTCAACCCCAACAGCACCTCTACCTTCCTCAGTCCCAACATCTCAACCAACGTCAGCTCCAACGACATCGAGCCCTCCTTTCTGTCGAAATCTTCGTGGTTAAATTTACTACTAAATTGCATAGTTGACATGATAACATCAAAATTTCTGATACTAATCCGGATATTAACCGGGAATTTTTGCATCTAGTCACAAAAGAAAGTGATGAACAGCCAAATCCTTCACGTAAGCGACGAGTTAACGACCCTCTTCCAACAAGCTCAAGACCACGATACGATCCGTTGTTTGGATGTTAAAGTAGACAATGAGAGCTTAGTGTGTGCCAACTCTTTCCCTGTGGAAGGATTGCCAGAAGAACAATGGCAAACGATTCAAAATGACACGACTGCGCCAAGTTTGCTTCTTTTTCATGTGGCCAACACAAATGGTCGATGGAAATGGGTCTTGATTGCCCATGTTGCTGATACTTTACCTGTACGTGAAAAGATGTTGTACGCTTCTGCACGTGATTGCTTAAAGCAACAACTTGGGTTATCTTATTTTGCTGGAGATGTCCATACAACTGACTTGCGTCATTTCTCGTATGATGATGTAATTGCAACCATGCATAATAATGTTGGGCCTTTGAGTGAAAAGGAAGTTTTGCTCAAAGAAGAAGCTCGTCTTGAACGGGATTTATCTGTTAAAGCTAGTGCAATGTCTGTCATGCCATTTGGAGTGACTTGTGACTGTGCTGCTGCCTTGGATACATTTGGTGCAGCTTCAGGTTCTTCGTTTTTGAGTTTACAATTGGAAAATGAAGAATTATCTGTTATTAAAACGATTTCCCATGTAGCTGAATTACATTTATCAAGTGAAATCTTAAAACATGCGCCAAGCTTTGTGCTCTATCGATACCATAGCTCTGATGGACAATGGCATGTTGTATTTTTGTACAGTTGCCCTGAAGATGCTGCAGTACGTGCTGAACCAACATTTGATTGTAATACATCTCCTTGGGCAGCTCCTGCTTCAGATCAAGCTCTTCCTACGATTAAAAACTCTGTTGTGGGGCGTTTACTATTAAAACAAAGACAACTAGCGCTGCACTACTAACCCTTGGCCAAACTGGTACACCCACACTACAGTCGAGACGGCACTTGGAATTATCGCATTGTACACTTTTAAGGAAGATACTGATGGAAAATACTCGATTATCACACTCACCGATAAATATTTGGGACTATGTGGTTGCGATTGCCCACCAAATTTTCCCAATGCAATAGTTCAAATGTCAACGTTAACGCCAAACGCTTTATGGCTTGTTGTGGATGCAGGTGATGGTGATGTATACTTACGTGGCGCTGATGGTAGAAATATGACGGATTGTTCCAATTGTATGCCTGGTTATCATGTCAGGTAACCCTGTTATTACGACAGCATACACTGGTTCAGATAACCAAAAGTGGAAGATCAAACTATACACTAGATGAACCAATACTTAATGCTACTTTTGTCATTTAATTAAGTGTCATGATAAGTACAATACTTTAAAAGCAAACATTATTTAGCTAAGTGTACCCTTGTTTCTTCGTTTAATTAGATTAAAAAGAATCATCTCATTTTTCAATTGCTCGTGTATTTTATATCACTAGTAATACACACACTAAGACTCAAGTGCGCTACTCTTATAGATGGAGAATAAATGTACAAGATGATCAAATTAGCTCTGAAATTCATAGTGCAGTATCTCGAAAGCTACACTACAACACCAGGTTTGCATAGCAAATATGAATCAATAGCATTTCCACACTTGATCTTCCACGAAGTTTAAGATTATCCTTCAGACCCAATATTATGGACACATCATGACATCTTTGCAAATGTATGCCTTTTCTTTTCCAACATAACACAAACAATTCCAGCACCACCTTGTTTCTACGCTAGACTTAACCCAAGAGGCTACACCCGCTCGAAAACCAGTTAGAGCCACAACCAATTCTAACACCGACTCCAAACCCACTTCTATATCCAGTAAAAACGAAAGTGTCCAAGTTTGCATAATGATGAAATAACATATAAGAAGGTTTGACCGTGGTGCAGACTAAACCAAAGACGACAGAATAGCAGAGTCGCATCGAGCCATTGCGTAATATCTATACTCAGTATACCTCTACAGAAATCTTTAGGAATTTGATTCGATCAAATGGTAAAAGTATATATTGAAATTTAGACTATCTAAACCACAAAAGTAATAGATTTCAGCACGCAAAGATAGCAGAATTATAAGAAAAGCTGAAGCAACCGCAAGCCATTTCGATGAGAGAATAGAAAATTATTTGCTACCGATCTTTGCGCTGATGTATCCGTCAAGCTGATCGTCGTGGCGAGAATTGGCTCCATGTTGTTGACTACTAGAATTCCAGCCTGCGCTGCATTTTGCAAGAAGTCATACCCACGGAGCGAAGCCAGGTGATAAGCAATGACCGCGAACTGTTGCATATTGTTTGGTGCTAGTACGCGATCGCATTAGCCACCCGCCATTTGACCTCGTTCGCGAACAAAATCGTCTGTGAACGAGGTTGCTGTTATATGTGGGGGTCTTGTGTGTAGCCCAATCTGGCGCATGAGCTGGGTCCTGATCGTTCGCCGCCATAACAAATGCGTTTAAATTGTCCAAGTCCCAGCTCAACAATACACCCGAATTTTCTACTTCAATTTGAATAGAAGAAAGATGTTCATTTAGCTTATCAAAGTTATAGCAATACACAACACTTCAAATTAAGACAAACGAATGCGACGAGACAAAAAAGTTAAAACAAATCGCATTAAAATTTGGTGGAAGCGCATAACCAAGTCTAATTCTTCTCAAGTTCTGACAATGCCTTTGGAGGAGAGACTGAGCAATGTGTTCACGCTTCACGAAGCAATCCCCGAGGTAATTACATACTATTTTATTCCGAGACTCTAATACTTCTCTATGTTAAAATGACGATAATATAGTGATTTTACTGCAACGACAATCCAATGTTGGAGCTGGTGTAGGAGCTGGCGTTGGAGCGGGTGTAGGAGCGGGTGTAGGAGCCGGCGTTGGAGCTGGCATTGGAGCGAGTGTAAGGGCTGGTGTTGGTAGGGTAAATCATTGGAGTTTCTCCACAGGCATCTTTTGCGATGGCTACAGTCAAGCAGCTTTAAATCAAAAGCATTATTTTCATATTGTTCAAGATCAGAAATGACTATGAAACTTGCTTTGTGTGCTAATAAATTGCAACAAACATAATGATTTGCTGAACTTTCAATTGTAGTGTGTATTTCATAATGTTTTTAAAGTACGGGTAGAATAATTTGCTGGTGGCCACTTCATTGCTATAAACAATACAATGAAATTTCACAATCCATTGAAAACTAATGATCGCAAAATGGCAACTTCACTAATATTTTTGGCTGACATTATCACTCAGCACAAACATAGAAATAACGTGAAATTAAACTGAAGACTCTTTCCTATTCAACATCAAGCTTGATGTAGATGATGTATATTGTTTCCCGATATTGTGTTCAATATCGGTAATATATCATTAATTCGAAAGCGCAGTAAGCTTTTGTAATAGGCTTTTTTAAACGAGGTGATTCTTAATCCAATCCCTTTAGTTGAGCAAAATGTGCCAATGGAATTTACTCGCAAGCCCAAAAGAATCGGTATGCATATACGTAATACTTCTTACAAAACTTATTTGAATGACAATTATTTTCACTTGATTTTGCATTGTTCTGCTCTTTATTTGCATACTACAGTAGGTACAACACAGGTATGAAGTGATCGACCATAATTTGGAAATGACGATAAAAAAATATAACAAAGCCATCACTTTGTGCGGTTGTGACTGTCTACTGATTATCCTAACGCTGTAATTTCAAGACAATTGCAGTCACCAATTGAAAATGCAATGTGGTCTTGCGTTGATGCTGGTGATGGCTTTGTTTATGTGCGTCGAGTTGACGGGCAATACCTGACTGAATGCATCGATTGCGTATCTGGCTACGTTGCCACGATGCCTAATGGTAATCCGATTCTCACAGCATTCACTGGTGCTGACATTCAAAAATGGGTCTTTTACGAAATAATTCAATTTGATAACGATACACAACATTGTTTTGGTTTATGGCAAAGCGCGTAGAAAAGAACTTACATCAATCAATTCAAGTAGAAAAGAGTAGATGTCCTCGCAATCATTATCGGAACATCTCTATAGGCCTTAAGATTAAAAAGTGTACACAACGCACAATTCGTCGACATAGCAGATTACAACGTTGTGTTTTTCAAAGTATGGGTCACGCCCATTTTGTGGGCGCTCTTCAGCAAATCGTACAATTATCATGAGTAAGTTTGCCACCATTAAGTCGTCGCTCTCGTTCAAGGAGTTCTCGCTGGGTCATAGAGGCTAATCATACATTATGTTTGACAATTAAGTGGAATGACGTACGATTAAGGGTCATAATCAAGGCATCACGTGCTATAGTTTCCAAAGCATCCGATGTGTTTTCTGATGTCTTGGCACTGGTTTCTACAGTATAAAAGTTAATTGATCATAATATTACTTTTGTTTGTACCAATAAAGCGGCAATTATATTGATTTGCAGCAGCTTGACCATCTTCCGAGTTGACAATACGTGTAGGCAAATCAATTTTATTGCCAACAAGCAACATGGCTGGCATATTTGGTGTTGAATATTGTTGTATATTCTTCATCCAATATCCCACATCTACATTAAAATTTAATCAAGATGGACAAATATCACTCATTTACTGTCAAAACCACGCTTGTCACTGACGTCATATACAAGGATAATACCATTTGCTCCTTTGTAGTAAGCTAATACAATCATGAGATAATGTTTATAGATAAACCACGGCGTACTTGATGTAATTCGATGAAAGCGTTCTTGGCCAGCAGTATCCCAAATTTGCAATGCAACATCATGTTCATCTTCAAGCCGTAGCTGTCGTAATTTAAAGTCAACTCTACTCAAAAATTAAGTAAAATCAATGGCACACAACAATGTACCCAGCCGTAGCCAACATAGATTCCGAAAATTCATCTCCAGAAAATACTCTCATAAGACTAGTTTTTCCAACGCCACTGTCACCAAGTAAAAGCAATTTAATCTTGTGTGGTTTTTTGACTGTGGCAACTGGTTTACCTTCTTCATCTTTTCCTGGAGTTGCAAGAGCTGCAGGAGCTCTTGCCAACGAACTTCTTCCCGTAGCTTTGGTTACTGACGTAATCGAGCCTCGATTACTTGCATTTCCACTACTAGTTTTATTGCCAAACTTAAACTTGGACTTAAAACCAGAAAGTAATGATGTTTTCGCTTTGGAAGACGCAATTCCATCATCAATTGGAATTTCTGTAGGCTGTGGAATCGGCAATCGTTCTTGTTGGAGTTTAATCGCTTCTTCTTCGGCCATTTTCTTTTCTTCCAGTTCTTCTTCCGTCATACTTTTACGTTCTAGTTCTTCTCCTGTACGCATTGCCAAGCCTTGTGACAAGATATTCAAAGCTTTAGCACTTAAAGCTCCCGTTTCTGCTGGATGAGGGGCTCGGCTATTGCCAGATTCATTAAATGTAATCGAATCCACATCAACAGGGGCTGAGCCAGCCAAGTAGATCTTTGTAAGTGCTGCAGCTTGACGCGAGAGGTCCGTGCCTGCGTACGTATCGTCAACTTGTTCGAGGGAAGGTGAGAGAACTTGGTCGGAGGTATCGACTTCAGGCAATTGAGCTCGAGAATGCGAACGAGATCGGCCGTATACAATGCCGCTATCGTCATCTCTCGCTTCACAGAACGATCGAGATCTAGATCTACTGTCCCTTTGATCAAGCATTAATTCCATTTCACGTTCCCACGCCGCTTGTTCATCCTCGTCGTTCATGTTCACTCCCAAACTGGGCCCTTCACAACTGATTCCATGTGTCTAAATACACGCAACTCGATTATCTCATTATTTTATAGTTTATTTATGTTTATGGATGCAATATAAGCTTTTTTGTACATATGGCAGTCTATATAATACATTATAATGAAAGAAGACAGGATAGAGATTGATTCCCCACATACTATTGAGTGATATCGTCAGTAGATGAAATTTGAATAAACTAAACAAACGTAACTTTACTTAAAACGCACTAAGTTTAAAGTTTAACGTAGCGTTTAATTTACCACCAATCATGAAAATATTTTACAATGGGTCGTCTTGCAAGCAAGCGAAAGATTAAACAAGTTGATCCGTTCTACAAGGGAAAACGAGCAGGAAATGAAGCTAAATATGATCTAGCACCAAAAGTATCCAAGCGAAAGAAGAGGAAAGAACGAAAAATGTTGGACCAAGCAGCAATTGATCGATTTGTCCTTGGTGGGGACTCGGAATCAACAACATCGACAAATAAAAAACACAAGAAAAAGAATGCAGGAATGCTAGATGAAGTAGAAGGAAGAAGACCTGGTGAAAGCATGCGAGCATTTAATCAACGTATGGGAAAAGAAGTACGTAAAGTATTGTATCAAGAAGCAAAAAAGGATCGAAAAGGAAATGAAAAGAAAAAACAATTTTTTGAAGCCAAGAAAGAAAAGATCAAACGAAAAAAGATGACAGAACAAGAGAAATATGAAATGGAATACCAAGCTACAGGAAATACAAAACGAGATACGTTTACAGGTGCTGAAAAAGTGAATTTTGGTGATCGTTATGATGCACCACCAATTCTCCCTGTGCTCAAAGGTGTGTTTAAAAAGAAAGCAGAAACTACCAAAGGCAAAAAGAAATAGACGATCTACTTGAAATAAAATGATCAATTTGTTGGCATATTGAGCAATGTTTCAACGTGGCTTTGTGCATCTCGGTGCGACGGCACAGATAATAAGATAGCTAGCACCTAGACAACATCAATAGATGCAAAGACACACTAACTTACTTGCGCAAGACGTACGTGATCACCCCGACATACATCAAAACAATATGCTTTTTCATGCCAATTCAAATGCATGAGATGATCAAATTCCATCTATTTCATCTCGAATGACCACTTTTGAATCATACTACATATCTACCTGTGCATTCGATGTATCTTTCTCATACAAATAGATCAAATCCACACATATTTGAGCATCTTTTCGCAAACTTTCATACCGTTTGTTAATCGCATCATGTTGCATTTTCCCACCCTTGTAGATCCAGATAATCCGTGTAGCCAACGCCACGTTCTCCCCCACACAATGTCCAAGTACACGCTTGGTTCCAATAAACTTGTCGATTAATTCCTTCTCTTTCTCAGTATACCGTTCCTCCCCTTCATGAACAATCACGATGTCCTCGGCGATGGACTTCTCCATTTCATTCATGTAACAAATTGACTGTAACAGCGATCTTGCCCCTACATCCCTGGTTTTAACGACCTTATCTATATCGTTTACTTTTCAAATGAAGATGATGTTTCCTCAACATCCCTATTAGCTTCTAAACTTAATTCATCGTTCATATCTCTTCTTTACAACCGACTCTTGCCATCTTGGATGTGTTTTTGCCACGTAGATCCTACACTTTTTAATGATGTTCGTATTGGTAGTTCTTAAAGTCAGGGGAACACAAAAAGCGGGCCAAGTATACAAATTTCAAGATATTTAAATCCAATCCAAAAGTGACGACGTCAGTAATCGTCATATTGGAATAAAGCGATCATGGCGCACTTGGTGAGTGCGAGCGCGTTGCCGTCTTATGAGCGATTCCAGCCGCGTTCTATGGCCGATACGAGCCATATGAGCATCAATCAGCGTCTAGTGCTTGAGAACAAGAAGCGTGCAGCCGCTTTGCGTCGTCGAAACACGCTTGAGGTTGAAAAAATGCTTAGTGCCGCCCCCGTCGAAGTTGGTGCTCAAATTTGGATTCCTGATCCAGAAACAGTGTGGCGTGTTGTGGAAATTGTGCGATACCATCAGGAGGAGAAGGGAATGATCCTTACTGTGGTCGGAGCACGTGGAGAAGAAGAAATAGATATGCGTGATATTGGCGATTTGTATCGCGTAAATCCACGTGTTGTGGACGATATGACATCGTTGTATTACATTCATGAAGCAGGAATTTTGGAAAATTTAAATGTACGTAGCCGACTTGATAACCAACGACCATATACATTCATGGCGAATGTATTGATTGCTGTGAATCCATTGAGAAAAGTTGTCGAACCAAATATTAAAGATTATGTAAAAACACAAATGGGCGATCGTCCACCACATCCATATGCAGTGGCTGAAGTTGCCTTTCAACAAATGGCACTACGTACTCCTTCGCAATGTCAATCGATTGTCATTTCGGGGGAATCTGGTGCTGGGAAAACCGAGACATCCAAGATTGTTTTGAGATATATTACGACACGTGAACATATTTTAAGCAAGGATTCTGATTTGACTACGATCAATAAAATGTCCTCTGAAGAACTTGATCGTCGTCTTTGGGATACGAACCCAATTCTTGAAGCTTTCGGTAATGCAAAGACTTTGCGTAACCATAACTCGTCGCGTTTTGGTAAATTCATGAAGCTTCAATTCTCGGATTCGGGTAATCGCTTGCATCTCATGGGAGCTTTTATTGAAACTTATCTTCTTGAAAAATTCCGTGTTGTTGCTCAAATCCCCAACGAACGTAATTTCCACATCTTTTACTTTCTTCTTGCTGGTGCCACTGATGAACTTTGTGCCCAACTCCAACTTGGTAGTCCTTCGGATTACTTTTACTTGAACCAAAGTGGATGTGTCAGTGATTCAAACATTGATGATGAAATTCTCTTCGATGATGTATGCAGTGCTCTCAAGACTGTTGGTGTTGATAATGCTAAACAATTGAATGTGTGGACACTTCTTGCTGGTATTTTACACATTGGTAATGTCGAACTTGTCAACCGCGAAACCACAGAAGGTGACAGTGCCGAAGTTTCTTCATCTACAAAGTCTGCTTTGGATATTGCTGCCAATCATTTGGGTGTCGATGCAGCTCATCTTGAACGTGTAATTACTCAACGTGAAATTGAAACTCGTGGTGAAAAATTCATTATCAAACGCAATGCAAAGGAAGGCATTTACGTTCGTGATGCTATTGTCAAGAGTATTTACCAACACCTCTTCGACTATATTGTGCAACATATTAACGTCGCTCTTGGCCATGGTCCTCCAGAACTTCCATTTATTGGTGTTCTTGATATCTTTGGTTTTGAATCGTTTGCTGTGAATGATTTTGAACAATTGCTTATCAACTATGCTAACGAAGCCCTTCAAGCTACTTTCAACCAACAAGTGTTTATTGCAGAACAAGAACTCTTTTTACAAGAAGGTATTGATGTCGGCAAAATTCAATGGCCTGACAATCGTGAATGTATCGACCTTATTGCTTCGAAACCAAACGGTGTCCTTGCTCTTTTGGATGCAGAAGCTCGTACACAAAAACCATCAGATGAAAAGTGGAATGCTACTTTGCACAAGACCCACACTGGTCATCCACATTTCCTTCCACCACACGAAAAGGATAAGAAATTCGTTTTTATCATCAAGCATTTTGCTACAATGGTGCCATACACGATTGGTAACTTTATTGACAAGAATAACGATACCATTCCAAAGGATCTTGAAGAATTGGTCTTGTCCAGTTCATCGGATCTCATGGCACAAATTTACAAGGATGGTACTGAAAACGTGTCGTCCTCAATTAAGAAGCCATCAGTCTCCAACAAATTTTGTGACCAAATGCACTCGTTGGTGGAAACTTTGAATGCCACTCGTTGCAACTTTATTCGTTGTGTCAAACCAAACCCAACAATGACTCTTGGTGTCTTTGACAATGGGTACGTTGTTGACCAACTTCGTTGCACTGGTATGCTTGCCACTTGCGAATTGCTCAAAGTCGGTCTTCCAACTCGTGTTTCCTACGAAGAAATTTGCCGCATTTACAAACCAGTACTTCCTGCCAATGTTACCCCAATGTTTGCTTTATACAACGATCGTACATTCACAGAAGCTGTGCTCTGGGCTTTCCGTGTCGATCCTGATGCCTATCGTCTCGGTCGTACTCGTGTGTTCTTCAAGACTGGTAAAATTGCACTCCTTGATGCGCTTTTGAAGGTTGACATGAAGAAGATGGGTCCATGGATCGTAGCTCGTTTGAAGAAATGGCTTGCTCGTCGTCGTTGGCGTTATGCTACAGCCAAGATCATGGCCCAACGTGCCTTCCTCTGGCTCATGGAGTATGTTAAGAAGCGTAAAGCTGCCATTGTCAAGCTCCAAGCTGTTGTGCGTATGTTTAAAGTGCGAAAGCAATTCCTTACACAACGTGCTCGTCACCGTGAAGCCGAGAAACGTAAGATTGAGGCTCATCGTCGCTGGAAGCTTGCAATTGCACACGTCCGTGGTCGTCTTGCTTTCATTAAACTCTTCAAGGACTCTCGTGCTAAACTTGCTGCTGAACGTGCACGCATTGCTCAAGCTGCTGTGGTTATCCAAACCATTGCTCGTGGCAAACTTGCACGTGTAAAAGCTGAACGCTTGCGTAGCTTGGCCCAAGAAGCTGCTTTACGTCTTCGTTTGCAACAAGAAGCTGAAGCCCGTTTGGAAGAAATCAAGCACACTGCTCAAAAGCGCTGGCACACTGCTTTCTACACAATTATGGCTCAACGCCACTTTGTTCAACGTCTTGTGAAGATTCGCAATGCTCGTATTGCTGCTGAAAAAGCTCTTCAACGCCAACGTGAAGAAATGGAAGCCCGTCGTCAACTCGAAGCTGCTGAAAATGCTCGTCTTCTTTATCTACAACAACAAGCTGCTGTCAAGATTCAAGCTACTTACCGTGGCAAACTTGGTCGTGATGAAGCCCAGTCTGTAGCTGCTGTTGTGTACGCTCAACGTGCTGCTGAAGCTGCTGCTGAAGCTGCCGAAGAAGCCGCCCGTGCTGCTGAAATTGCTGCTCAATCTCATGAAGCCGAAGCTGCAGCTCTTCGTAAACTTGACTCGCTTGAGGCTTCTCGCATGGCTACAATCGGCTCAGTTAGCCTTGTTGGTGCTCCTGTCTCTGGTGTCATGGGCCAAGCTGGAGTTTACGGTGTTGCTGGTGAAGCTTCAGCTATGGGAGCTATGGGAACTCAAGGTGTTGCTGGAGCTGCCATGGGCAACCAAGAAAGTTTGCATGAACCTGATCTCAGCTGGGTGCCTCAAGAAGCTCCTGCTATGACTGAAGGAACTGTAAACGATGCTGTTCGTGCCGAACAACTTGCTCAAGCTGGTCGTGATCTCTTTGGTGAAGAGGGTGCTGAAGTCATCGGTCCTCTTGTGAGTGCCGAAGATGATAACTTGCGTAATCCTGTCGAACGCATTCAAGAATTTGCCACTGGTCCTCCAATTCCATACAAAGGCGGTATTTTCACATGCACTCTTCTTGGTCACCGTAAGTTGCAAGATGAAAACTGGGGCGATGAATACACTGAATACGTCTTGCGTGTGACTTGGGGCCGTGATATTCTTGAACAAAGCAAGACTGCTTGGCTTGTGGGTGGTCGCTACAATGACTTTAATGCTCTTCACCAAGAACTCAAGGCTGCTGCTTCAGGAAAACGTGGTAAACGTGCTCCTTGGTTCCCTCGTTTCCCTAAACGTCATCCATTCTCGTCCTTGATCGGCAAGAACCAAGAAGAAAAGTTCATTATCAAGCGTGAAAAGGAACTCAATCGATACATGACTCAAGTTTTGACTCAAATGCCCGATGCTCTGCTGAATGTACACATGGATCGCTTCCTGCAATTGTCCTTACGAACCAATGATATTTGCGAGCGTGAAGCATTTGCTGAAGCTCGTAAAGCTTGGGAAGAGGAAGAACGTCAAGCTATTGCCAATGCTGCTGATGCTGAACCTCTCAATGATTCGGAATTGAATGAAGTTGAACAACTCGTCCATGAACTTTTGGAAAAGATCATGTACAGTCAAGGTGACATTCGCAATGACAACGGTCTTCAGGAAATGATTCATGCAGTCAAAGTTCTCCAACCTCGTGTAACAGCATCGGCTCAAATTGGTGCTGGCGTTAACATGGAACTTGTACCTCTTGCCATGCAATTGCAAGATGATATTCAAGACGCCTTTAGTCAATACAATGACACTCTACTCGCTTTACGTTTGGATCAAGATTTTAATTAAAACAACACTACCACTGCGCACGGGAACGCAGATATTGATAGAAACATATATATATTCTCCAATATATATATTTTTCATTTACACCACTCTGATCATATCATTTCTTTTACTTGGGAATCGCTTTAAACCATTTTTCATCTTGTTATGATGAAAATTCTACAGTAAAATGAATAAATTTGGTACATACTTAACTTCACAATCGAAACAAACAACAACATGACAGACAAGGTGTAAAGTTCATTACGCACACCGTGGACAGAGGAGCAGGTATCATCTATAAATGATATCACTTGATTCCATTGCATTATGTTTGCTAGGATCAAGCATTGCTCGATGCAGTTAAAATCTATTGCAAACGCAACTGGAAAGTAAATACAAACACTTTAAACCAATATTGACACTGCACAGACCATTGCAGAGCTTGTTCCTGGGCGAATTGATGCAGAATGTCTACAACGTGTACTCCAGACACGTTGTTCATGTCGACAATGGTTCAAGCATGATGATTCATTTTTGTATTTGGTTGTCAATGTACCCAAACCTATTAATTGGAATGCAATTGCAAGTCACATTGTTGGTCGTTTGTGAGCTATAGAAATTACGAAATTGGGTTGACTTTTTGTAGGCCAAATCAGTGTAAAAAACGCTGGAATGAACAATTAAAGCATGACTCATATCTGTATCACGATAAAAACTAAAGCATTGAGTGAGTAGAATAGCTTTAGCTGACCATCCATCTAAATTTGCATCGAAACAAAAGCCCCAAACTCCAACAGAAAACGTGGTGTCTGAAGTGGTAGACCACATTGGTATTACAAGAGCTGCTGTAGAAACAATTAAAGCCAATGCCACCAGAACTATTGCAAGCACTCCTGGCCATAAACAAGTCATTGGAATTAATACAATTGCGCACTGCTAGCGTTGTGGCGGGTGGCAGTAGTCGTTTTTCTGTGGCAGTCGGTTGGCATTCCATTGTTGTTCATGTTCTTCACAGTTAAAGGACTAGGAACTCTTGTGCTCTGTGTCGCTGCCACAACTCTGTCTTGGGTACAACTTGCATTACCTACTTGGATCACTTCTACCTCTGGTATTGTTCAATCTGTGGGACTTTGGGGTTTATGTATTGCCAATGTTTGCTATCCTTATTTTATGCCTGCAAACGCTGATGAAATGCTCAATGCTGTTCATGGTAATGCCAGTCGTTTAATGATTGCAACCAATGAAACAATATGCAATGTCTACACATCCCAAGGACTTATTGGTTGGGATAACTCAAAACAAATTGCCAGTGACTCTTTCTTGTCTGCTACTTGTGGTCCATTAGGTCAAACTTCCATGGCCATGTGCATTATCCAAGCAGTTCTCGGAACATTTATGTGTGTTTCCTATCTACTATGGACTTGTGCACGAACTAACAAATCCTGTTTACTAGCATTATGTAAACTTCTAGCTTTTGCTTCACTCTTTGCCAATTTACTAACAATTACAATGTGGATGGTTCAAAAATCCAATATTCATACAAATGCTACAAGTAAAGATGGTCTTGGGTTTATATTAACTCTTGTATCTTGTGGCATCTTTGGTTTATGTGTCATTTTAATTGGTATGCTACGTCTTCATGAACATCATGAAAAGATGAAATCACTTCGTGAACTAACAAAAGCTCGTTCTATAAAAGTCTCTCAGAAATCACTTCCCATTAACACCGTTCCCATTAACACCGTTCCCATTAACACAGTTTAAGAAATAATAACAATGATGAATTTTCATTATCATATTCATCCACATCCCTTCAAGATCCACTTGATACAATCCGGATAAGAAAACTTAGTGGTTGTCCGGATAATTGGTAGCGTATGCGGATTGGTTGGAGAACCAATAAATCATTTTGACAAATACAACCAACATGGCAATGCTTCAGATCGTAGCAGGAACTTATGAAGGGATGCTTTATGGCTGGGAAGCATCGATGGAAGAGTTATTAGCAAAGAAAGCAAAACTCAAGATGGTGTATGGCTATCCTGCTCATGTTGAGTGCATTAAATCGATCGCAATGATGATGGAAAACGATGGCAAAACATTATTGACTGGCAGCACTGATGAAATGATCAAGTATTTGATATGAATAGTAGCTAATTGTTAATGTGTTGTAGGATTTACAATGTTAAACGTAAAGTCGAAGTTGGAATTCTGATGCAACATAAAGGTTGAGATATTGATATAAAATTGTTGTAATTTGCTTGTAGGTGCTGTGACGTGTTTGGAATACTATGGAAAATCCCATGTATTAAGTGGAAGTGCTGATAATACAATTTGTATTTGGCGAACATCAGATTGGAATTGTGTACATATTCTTGGTGGTCATAAGTATTTCTTTTTAATTTTGACACGATATTGAATGTGAATAATAGAGGACCGATTAATTCGATTGCTGTTCATCCAAGTGGAAAATTAGCATTTTCTGTTGCTCGTGATAAAACTTTACGTATGTGGAATTTGGTCAAAGGACGTTCGGCATATATTCGTCGTCTTGATCAAGAAGCATCCATTGTATTTCTTTCCAACGATGGCAATAGGTACAAAATCTTATTAATCTTTATCATTCATATTTGCTATAGATATGGTCTTGTCATGGGTAGAGATGTGTCTTTATTTGGTGCTGCCAATGCTGATGTACGTTGCTACTTTAAAATTATAAGCTCATCATGTTTTAGTTATTAGCTGTATTGGAGCACAAGAAAAAAGTTAACACTGCAGCATTTGCGACAAACGATATTGTCTTGTGTGGTCTTGACGATGGCAGCTTTTACATCCACAAAGCAAGTGGCGGGTATTTTCCAGCTATTATTTAAGTATTGATTTTACTGTAATAGTGTCATTGCTGAAATTCGTCATTCAATGCTTGATGCTCGTATTCGTTGTATGGAAATTGTTGCCAAACCTGATGACTCTAAACTACCATTTTTCGTCCTTGCAACCTCCAAAGGCATTGTCCAAGTATGGGATTTAGCCGATTTCAAACTTGAAGGCAATGATCTTGTTGAAGCTAATGCCAATGTCGAACCTATTGTCTCTACCAAAATGTATGGATCTGCCCTTGTGACAGCATTATCTGCTTGTAAAACAGCACATGCCCATGGCATTGAAGAGCCAGAACCTGTTATTGAACAAGAAGAAAAGAAGCCTAAGAAAGCAACAAGTACCAAAGCTATTGTACCTACTGTTGTAGTAGAGCATGAAATAACAGAGAAAAAAGCTTCAAAAGCAAAAAAGAACCGCAAAAACAATCAAAATGAAGATAAAAAGCCTATGAAAAAGCAAAAAACAAAAAATTAATAGACTATCTCGTTTCCATTTAGCATTTTGTTAATATAAAACACATAAATGTAGGACAATATGTTCATTTTGTCAATAAATGTTAAGACAATTTTAAACACAAAAAGTTTGGCAAAATTAAACCTAAAAACTCAAAAAGAACAAATTGAGATTGAGTTTCAGAACCTGTGAGAATGAATATGACGTTGGTGGTAGAGGGTTTCTACGCCAGTCAAAAGTGCAATTGCCACAAAGCGTCGACACGATGGACTCTTGGGGTACGATTCTTGACGGAATTCATGGATTAATCAAGTTATTTACGTGTAGATGATGATGAATTTGAAGTACCAACGTAGGTTACAATGGGCCAGGCATGAGCTAAATTGTTTTTTAGGATAAACAACGACAAAAAACCTGTTATGACCAACTGGGATGACGAAGAAGAGGAAGAAGAAGCTCCTGCTCCTGTTGTTGCCAAGCCTGCTGCACCTACAGGACCTTTGAAACCCAAACAAATCAAGAAAATGATGCTTAAGGAACAAGAAGAAAAGCATAAATTAGAAGTTGCTATTGCAAAAGCTCGTGCTGAAGAAGAGCGCAACATGACTCCTGATGAACTTAAAGCAAAGCAACAACGTTCAATTGAAGATGCTGATTTTGAAAATGCTCTGGATGCTTTTGGTTTGAGCAATTCAAATGCTGTCAAGACTAAAGTTGCCAATGCTGGTGATTTGGATTCGATTGTAACAAACATGAAGCTTGTCAGTTTGGCTGATCATGAAGAATTGGGTTCTCTTGTTGGCAAGCGTCTTGTCAATTCGGTATTGAAATTAAATATCTCATTTAAGCTCATGATTTGGATAGAATGCCAAGTATGTTGTTGAGTTCATGAAGACTCTTATTTCGCATGCCTCGACAAACTTGACAGCCAACGATATGAATGATATCACTACAATTATCAACGTACGATTATTGCTTTTGAATTAATCTTAATGACATTTCTGTAGGTCATTAAGAATGAAAAGATTGCTGCTGCCAAGCCTAAGGGCAAGAAGAAGAAGGTCACTGGCAAACAAGGCTATGCCAAGGTAGAACGAACGACTGCTGGAGCTGGTTCTCATAATATTGATGACTACGATTATGGTGACGATGATTTTGATGACTTTATGTAAAAACAATATATGATATTGTCATCTAAGATGAGAAGGGGTTATTGAATAATTATAGCTGGAATTATCTACCAGCTATGGAGACTGCACAGTACATGGAAGACTTTGACACTACAATTACATCAGAGCTCTTCCTTGAGCTAGAACCTGCTCATACCAGCTCTACAGGTCAATGTTTAATTACTCCTGTGCTAGTCCAGGTTAACCAGCAATGGCTACACACTTATGCATGCTATCACCAAAAGCAGTGTCTCTCAGATCAACTTGTAGCTCGAGAGAGTCTTTGGCTTAATGATTACTTTCAAAAGCTTCGAGCTATTCATGACCCAACATCAGCGCATGGTAACTAGCTAACAGAATTTATAATGTAAATATTTCATTTTAGCCAAATTAATCATTCACAAATATCACCAAACTGCAGCAACTTTTCAAAATGATCGAGTTCATGATGGTTCAGAGTATAGTACACAGCTAGTTGAACCATTGGCATTGATTTTGCATTGTACCGCACTTGATCGATTACCCGAAAGTCGCTTGGTTCATTTTGGTATTATTCAAGGTTGCTAATTGCAGCTATAGGTCCCATTTTTGCAAGAAACAGCACTGTATTTAGAATGCAATCAATTGCGTTCAAGAGCAAACCAAGCTTGTAAAACTATGGTCTATCATAGTTATCTAATGTTTTATTAGCTTTAGCTTCTCATTTATATCGATTACTTGTTGCTCGTCAATCCACCGAAGCCAGAGTATTGCTAGTTCGGCTATTGCTCAAGTTAGCAGAAGATGATGCTACAACTGTTGTTCGTGGGTGTGAAATTGGTGCTCAGGTTTGCATGCCATAAATTGTATTTCCATTCATCAACTTTAGGGCAAAGCCATGCTTCCCAATATTTTTATATTAACTCTACCCAAGCGCCACCCTGAAAACTCAGAGCTCACCGAGACAACTAAACGTTTATTGCATATTTTTGACGTACGAAAGAGTTCATTCTTTCTCAGCACCACACCACGCACAGCAGATAGTCCTAAAGGCAGTCGCGCCTCAAAGAAATCACCAGTCATTCTTTCGTCACTTTCGGTGCCAGACTTTAAACTTCCTGAAGAAATTATAATTAAACAAAAAAGCCCTTATAAAGAAAACATTCGCCCCAAGACCACAGCATCTAGTAAAGGGCGTCGATCAATGCCATTGCTTCCATTAGCTCAACCCACCATGATCCCGACTCCACCCAAACCACTTCAGCTGACCCCACTTGATCGGATAGAAGAAAGACTTGATAACTTTTTATTGTCACCGGTGCAACAAGATGCAAAACCCTACCGCACATGCACAATACCAATGCCATTAGTCGAATGTCCACTTCAGAGCCCACAAACTGCAGCCCCAACGAAGCATAGCTCATACCATTCAAAGAAACAATTGCACTCGGTCAATAGTTATCAATGGTGGTGGCGAACTCTTCCTGAAAACCATGCTTCATTGACAGATTTTGGTAAACTCAAGGCTGTGTGCAGTGGTGCCTTAAGATTACACTGGAAAGGCAATTTTGAACAAGCAGCAGAATTATATGCATTTGCTCTTGAGCTGCCCCAACCATCACATATAAAGCTAGCCCAAGATGAAGAAGACTCTCATCACGATGGTATAACTTTAGCTGCTAAGTTGCATATAAACCATGGTTCAACTTTATTTGAAATGAAAAAGTATGAAGAGAGCATTGCAGCATTTCGTTCAGCCATTCAATTATGTCCAGATCATATACAAGCACATTTTCAACTAGCGTTGGCTTGTGAAGTAGCTGGGCATAAACGTGAAGCTATAGCTGAATTACAAGCAATTGCACCATTATATCCACTGGTACCAAAGGTACCAAGAATGGACTAACCATTGTCTAGGCTCTTGATCGGCTCAATTTAATAGAATGTGAGCCATCACCAAAGTTTAGAGCTGATCATCGTCTTCAAACAACTATTAAGAACCTTGCATCAAAATCAAAGGAATTCGGAGTGTCCTGGTTAAAACTCTTTCGCCTTGTCGATTGTGGGAATTGCGATTATATAAGTGTAAATAGCTTTCGAGATATGCTTCATTTGATGGGCATCGAACTGGGCAAAGATGAGTGGCGTGGTGTACTTCGATTCCTTGGTGATTCAAGGGATATTAATTACATTGCATACTTGCGTTTAGTGCACGATCCGATCATTTCCCACAATTCTGCTGTAGAAGCTCCCGTCACCACACTTGATAAAGTTTGTTTTAATGGAATTCGTCGTCGAACTGGTTTTGAACGACTACGCGTTCCTCTTCATTTACTTGCTCAGGTACATATATACCTATTTCTTTGACAAATGACTTTTGTAGAGAGAGGCGATGGATTTCTTTAAATCAGTGACACAATGGGCTAGATTTGGTGTGGAAAAGACTATTGATGTCAAGTCAAAAGCACCACCAATTTCATCCACGTGGATGCCATTTGTGATGCAAGTGCCACCATATCCAACTTCGATTATATCAAGCATTGCAACAGTTCTAGTAACTCAGAGTTCGATCAAAGGCGTTCGTTCAGCTCACCGAGCAATTCGACTTCGACGTCTTGTGACTAGAAAAGTTGTAGAGACTGTAGTGAGCAAAGGTGTAGTGTACGCCATTAGCTCAGTGGTGCAATTGCTGCATGACACTCGACTCATTGTGGCTAAGCAGTTCACCGCTCATGTTCTAGCTGCTGCTGTAGCCAAATTTACATTGAGTCACTTTACAACCTCAATAGCTCGAGCTACTGTGAGCAACCGTAGAAAGAGTTTAAAGCATTTACACCAACGAATTCAAGTCAGTCAATTATCATTGACAACGATAGAGTGTTCTTGGCACCAACTCATAAAAACTGGAAACAAAGCAAGAAATGCGGCAACACTTTGGAGAAAGAGTTTAATCCATTTGAACAAGCTAAAAGTTCGTAGCACCAAACATATCAAGCAGTGTCTTCATGCTGAGCATTCTTTAACGTCGATCTCTCGATTAGGAGTTCAAGTAACATCTCACATGCAGCAACATGTCTATCAACTGGAAAATTTCACAAAGTTTGCACAAAATATCTTAACTCAACGTCGTGTAGCAAAGCAAGCATTGCTTGAACGTGTGATACGATCCAAGATAGCTTACTACACCATATTCCATACTTTTCAAACGACAATTTCCAAGCTCACAGGATTGCCATTACCACCATACGACTTGCCTTGGATGTTTCGCAAGTATGAAATCCTCCCAAATGACGATATAGAGCTCCCTAAGACCAGTCATGAAGAAGACTGCTTCATGCACGAGTTCATGTAATAAAAATGACGTCATGCAGCCTGTCAACTTTACCCACTTGAAGCGTTTGCGACTAGATCACTTCAACGTAGGGAAAAGTCCATGGATAACATATCAATGAAGCTTATAAATTCGTTCTTCTACCTTCCTTTAGTCATGATTCTTTCATGTGTTCTGATCATCCATCACAATTGCGATCTTGATCATTTTGATATCCAGGGCACGTACCCCGGTATCTTCACCTTAAAATACCATATAATAAAAAGTATACCCCGGGGTATAATTTTTGTAGAGGTGACACAATCGCGTCACCTTTGTTTCCATGTACAATGTATTTTGATTGGTTTAAAACATGGATGTCATTCAACCAGCCCGTTTGCGTCAATACTCGGGGATTCCCTACGAAGCGTTTTTGGCACGGTTGCAAATAAAATACAAATTACATACAATTTTCAACATATGCAATTAAAAAAATATCGATAAGAACTCGATGCTTATTTGTGTCATTTTTGATTTGGTACAATGTCGACACAATCCCTTCCTCTTGTAGCAACGCCGGTCATTACCAAGAAACCTCAAAATCCTACAGCCAAATTCGTCATTGGTGCTGGTGTTTGCTGGAGCTATGAATTGGCACTTGGTCATTTCTTTGAATTTATTAAAGTCATGAAACAAACCCAAGGCCATAAATCGTATTTGGAACTTGGACGTGAAATCACAAAAGCCAAAGGTATTGTAGGTGTTTGGGATGGTTTTTTCCCATGGGGCACTGTGCAAGCTTTGGCAAAAGGTTCTGTCTTCTCGTGGGGACAAGCATTTGCACGGGTTCAAATGGTACCATTTGTAAAACAAGGTTATCTTGGTGATCGAACGGCTGAAGTTATTTCGGGTGGCTTTGGTGGTGGTGTCCAAGGCATCTTTTTATCGCCAACTTTGTTGCTTAAAACTCGTGTTATGACGGATCCAGTGTTCCGAAATAAAATGACGGGTTGGGAAACTTGTAAAAAATCGGGTCAAGTTGGTATGAATGTTATTCGTAATGAAGGCATTGCTGCTTTGATGAAAGGCAGTATTGTCTTCTCGTTGAAGCGTGTGGCAGATTGGTCGACACGTTATTTCTTTTGTGTTGTGACGGAAGATGCTTTGTTTAAACGTAACAATCCTACTAAAAAATTGACTGTATATGAAGAGCTTTCGGCTTCGTTGATCGGTGGTACATTGTCATGCTTGGTGACTTTGCCTGTGGATGTTATGGTGGCTCAAATCCAACAAGCTTCAAAAGCTGGTGCAAACGTAGGCATCATTTCTACGTTCAAGGAAGAATATGCCAAGGGTGGTCTCAAGCGAATTGCTGGCTTTTCCATGGCAGGATTTGTTCCTCGTTGTTTGCATTGTGCGTTCACCACAATGGTCATGAAGACGGGATGCAGTGTTGTGTACGACTGGTATGAAAAATATAGTGAAGACAATTAAAAGCATTCAATGTATGTAAGTTGGTTTATTGGTATTCCACTGCTAAATGTGTTCTATACATGGCTAAAAGTTCATTTTCTTTCTCTTGCATCACTTGATATTCCTTGTCAACTTCATGATCATATCTGGACACGTTCAGATCAGGACCAGGGTGTCGATAGTTACCCGAGGAGGTGGCACAGACCGTGAGCTAATAAAATTGGCATTCGTTCATCCAAAGTCGTGTCTAAAGACGGGATTTTGTTGCATCAGCATTCATATTGTCGTACCATTGTGTTTGCAAAACGATTGCACGTATGGTATGCTTATAAACATGTCCCCAAGATAGCGTTCCTCTTCATTTTGCACATCTGGCAACACACCAGGCAAAGTAATCTACCACAAGAAAATGAACTGATCAGAATTCGTGGCTATAGTACCTTGTAATTGGGGAATGATAAGATATCTGTTGGTTTGTCTTTCTTTCGGCACGTGCGATTGAGATATTGGATGTGTTTGTTGGTTGTCAACAATAATCCTGCATCCCTGATCAAATCTCATCATTTACAGATTGTTTCAAGCATCCTACCAAGGTAAACCATTGCCATTTATACATACAAGCATTGCTTCAAGCTGTGCATTCAATTTTACAGTCGAAAGCGGCAGTTTTCCACGGAATTGCCGCCTTAATGCAGCATTAACGATCACCATTGTAAATCAAACAATGCAACTCTTTGAAATAGTATGAATAGCTTGAAATAGTGTTAAAAGTGAATTTAATGTATGAATCTTCATTTTCATTGTGTCAAAATGCAAATATGCAAAGATATGAATGAGGTGGATATGAATATCTATAAGCTACACTCATGGAAGCTCTCTAAAGTATGTATTTCAAAAGCCGTAAGAAGAATCTTAGGTGTCAACGACACGTCGAAGGTTGATGTTGATGCGGGCGCGTGTAATGTACTCTTGAAAAGCTTCAACTTCATCTTGATCAAACCGCATCTTGAGCTCTTGGGTGTGCTTGATAAATGAATCAGGAATTGTACTCGTCACAAGAGGGACACCATGGAAACATCGACGTGCATTGCCACCCATAAGAACAATATCCCCTACACAATTCATTAAAATGATTGCCAATGGATAAAATATTGTACCACTACGAAGCCACAAAGGTGTGGGTGTGATGTCGCGTGTTAATCCACCTTGGAGATAGATACATTGTGTGCCAAGGCTTAGAGATACAATTGGATTCACCATGTCTTCTTCTGCATTGTCCAAATGCCCACCCATATATGTGCCACTTGGATAAAAATTTATAATACCAGATTCAACCATTTTGCATTCAGCCATGCCAGTTAATGCAAATACTTCACGTGTTAATTGCAAGAGTTCTTCAGGTACTTGTGGAATCTCTGGATCATCAACGTATTCACGAGCTGTCCAGTCATAATGAGCACCAATATTTGCCCAACGAAGTGAATGAAAAGCTTTCCATGCTGTACGTGAATTAGAAAACTTGTCTTCTTTCCATGCTTGTTCCCACAGCGTCTTTGTTACCGCTGGATCATTTGCAAGGTTTGTCATATTGTTATAACGAAGTTTCGAGTACTCTCGAACAGCACGAAAAGCCCATTCAACTTGTGTCGCAATTGGCATTGCATTTCTAAGCACTTTTAGTCCATCAACGCCATCAATTTCAATCACTTGAGCATCTTTCGGCTCTAAAATGACAAACATAGATCGATCTAAATTCTTGACTGCATCTGTACAACGAAGACGGCGTTGATTCGCAATAGTGTTATTAATTAGATCATGTACATCAAATACATCAGAAAAGTCTTGTACTTGTTCATTACGTTTGTCTTTAGAAGACTTGCCACGATGTCGGTAGTATTTCTCTGCAGCCTTAAACTTGTTCATGATTATTAAATATGGCATATAACCATTTATTTGGGGTGTTTGCCATATTTAACGGATAAGCATCCGGAAGGTTATCAGTGTCCAATTTGCGCGCCAAAGATTAGATGAGCATCCAACGTGTGTCGCTCTCTCAAATGCTTGAGAACGAGAGGTAAATGCGTGTGTTCTTCTTCAATTAACAAGAGATTTATGTAGGAATCGTGGTGTTCATGGCTATGTGGGGGCTGTGGGGAATGGAGCAAATCGATCTGTTCAAGGGCAAAATTTAAGCAGGAGAAATGAGCATGGATATCGATCATCTTCAGGTAGTTTGATTGAAAAAAAGGAATTGAGTAGTGATAAGGGAATGGATATCGCCAAGTAGCTCCGTTAGAGGAGGAAATACAGAGTCAACCTATACGTGAGATAGAGAATTGATGAGGAATGTGATTGTTTGCTAGGGTATTCAGACTATTCACAGCAAACTATATGCACGACAGAAGACACAATGAGTCAATCGCAAACGATAAACAATGTAGTTAGTCAGGATGAGGTATGAAGTTTTCGGACCTTTGAGTTGCTTTGCTTGAAGTAGATTATCCCACTTCCTGCTTTATTACATTCACGATACTCAAAGATGCTAATGTCGCTGAATAATGAAAGATGTCAGAATGAAGTACAAGAAACTTCGGCAAGGATTAATCGACAACAGGAAGAATTGCCGACTGAATCGAGTTCTACCATAAGCACAAAGAAAACTTTGGAAACGTCAGACAATGCCACACAGACCTTAGTAAATGAACGAGATGATCAACGATTAGAAAAAGAACAGCTTCATCAGGCCAAGATCCAAGCTCAGATTAACGCAAAGAAGGAAAAACAAGAGCGACGTGCAAGAAGACAAAAAACTCGTGAAGAAAAGAAAGCAATTTATGCAGCTAAGAAGGAAATGCTACGTCTTCGAGCATTAGCTGAAGCAAAAGCTAAAGAAGCAAGACGAGAGGCAAAATTAAAAGCAAAACGAGAACAAGAGAAGAAAGCCCGATCTGAAGCTACAAGATTGTTGGGCCTAAAGATAGCTCGTCGCAATGAGAAGCGAAGAATTGCCAAGGAAAATGAGGAAAAGATGCTAGAATTGGAGAAACGATTGTCTAAAGTGGAGCAACTTCGTGCTGTAGATGTGGCAAAATGGGAAGCTGTTGATAAGAAACTCGAAGCATTGTCAAATGAATTGCAATCTGCATGCATTGAGGTATTAAAGCTGTCATCCAAATTGACTAACACTGCTCTTGATAGAAGCTAAAAGTAGCTCATAGGCTGACACACGAGAACGCATCCTTTAAGCCTGCAAAATCATTGCAAAGTGCTATTGGCGATGTAGAAAAAGCTATTATCCAAGCTACAGCTCAATTGACAACCGTTCTTCATGCTCAGCAAGCACAAAACAATAAGCGGTCGACCCCACAAAGAAATACAACTCCATCTCCACGAATGCAGCGTCCAAGGAAAGCAGTAAAGAGGGCTATCAGCGCTCTCACAATCGAGGGAACTGATGCCATTATTAAAGCTGCAACTGGGCCTCGACGGCGAATAGATGCCGAAAAAGAAAAGGTTACTATGGAATTTGGCACAGATATCGCTTTGAGATTAATTCAGCAAGCCCGAGAGAAGAAGAGGATTAGTGGACATGATGATTGAAACAAGTCACATTTTATATTCTTAGAGCAAAGTGCTGCTTGCCTGCCCTGCTTTAGTCTTGGTATTGAATCTATCAACGCATGAGGGATGTGATCAAGGATCGTGCAACGTACGGGTTTCATGCCAAGCCATGGGTCTTTGACTAAGTTGGCGTACTCTTCACGAAGTTCCTTGCATGCGACGAAGTGGTTGACACCGTTCTTCATGTAGCATTCGGCGATTTCCTCACGAAGGAGCTTGACAGTCTGATGCGCAATGATCTTTTCCTTAGCTAGGTCCTTCTTAGCTTGCACGAGCAACGCGAGGTCCACCGTGCCGGGGCGAGGCAGCACTACTTGTCCGTTCTCCGCCATTGAAAAAGCAAATGGTCATCTCCGGATAGGTTCGTAGCCCTCCACCTCCTATTTTTCATCATGATATCTCCTAGTCAATCGAGCGTAGAGAACCTCGGAAGTATTCAATTCTGCGTTCTATAGGCTCTAGCACACATTTACAAGCTTAGGAATGACTCTACAGGTACAGAAATTCTCACTTTCTTTAGAGCAAAATAGGTTCTTAGTGGGAAAAAATTAATCAGTATTTCAATGCTAATTGGCATACAAGATGCATATCATTGCAAGAGAGATTCTTAAGTGTTCATGCGTGAGGATAAGCTTGGGACGGAGGCAATTTTGACGAGAATATATCGTTGATCCGGATAGATCTACAGCAAGATACTCGTTTTGGAATTATGGTACGAAGGAAACAAGTCCGTCCAAACAATTCACTTGTAAATGATGGGGAAAGCTTTGAAGATGAAGCAACGATTGCTGTACCAAGCAGAAGATTGAAAAAGAAAAAGACACAAAGAGAACTACGAAATCTCAAGGTTCCTTTGTTAGAATTGCCATGTCAAGAGCATTCTTTCTCCATTATTTGTATATCTCTACGTGTGTCAGAGAACGTATTGGTAGATGATGGACGTACTGGAGAAATAGTGCTCGTAGAAGAGTTTGATGAAGCAATGAAGCGAATGTGGCATGTTGGATGTGAAATTGGTGGTACATTTTCGAAATGGGATTTAGCAGCGCTTGGATTAAACCAAAAGGTTTTGGAAGCTTGGAGTCAATTGTTATCTGCTGGTTGTATTGGAATGAAGCTGCAAAATAGTCAATTAACCATTCATGTTGACTTTGCTAGAAGCAAGAAAAAGGATGCCATTTGTGTCTTTATGGCATGGCTAATTTTATCTTCAAAGGAGCAATGGAGATACCCGTATATAGATGAACTTCATGGGTATGTTTACAATGGACAATTTGCAGTATTTCATAAAGATCAAATACTTGACTTCATTTCGCCAGTGACGTCGTCTATCGCTGGAGAAAATTTAATTCCTAACGCAATGCTTCTCCCAACTTTGCGACCTTATCAACGTGCTGCTGTTGCATGGATGTTAAAACGTGAAAATGAATTTAATGCTGAAGATTTGGTACTTGTACAATAAAAAGAATTCATTTCTAATGCTATATAGACCATCTATAACAAAGCGACAATGTTACATGCAACTCATCGCTCATCAGGAAAGATTTACAACGTGATGAATGGAGTCATTGGTGCTTTTAACAGCAATAGAAATTCAGTTTATGGTGGTATCCTTGCGGATGAAATGGGCTTGGGCAAGACTGTTCAGGTGTTAGCTTGTATTTTATCACACCCTTGTCCAACAATAGAAATTGCAATTCCACTTAATACCTTAAATACCCACAGCAGAAGCAGTTCTACGTTAAGCTGCGCATGCAATTCTACTGAAGAGCACCCTGATGGCTGGGTTCAATGTGATACTTGCAGTATTTGGCAGCACAAAGTTTGTACAGGATACACAGAAGGTGCTTTTTACTGTGAGCTTTGCTTACGCTCCAAAGTTCCTCAGTGGGCTGCTAAAACTACTTTAATTATATCACCGTTTACAATCAACAAACAATGGGAACAAGAGATTATAAGGCATACAAAGCCTGGATCTCTCACTGTTTATGTACGTCAGTCCATTGACACTCTAGGATTGACACACTTATAGACATACACTGGCATTAAATCAATGCGTGATTGCTATCCTGGGCCATCACCAGAATGGAGATTTTGCCGTGCTTCTGAACTTTCGAAGTTTGATGTGGTTTTGACAACGTAATTAACTTTATCAATCTCACCAAACGCTAAAAATGAATAGGTATGAAACTCTTCGGTATGACGTTTACCACGTACCTACAGAGAGAACAGGAAGTCTTCGTGGTGAGAAGAAATATCGAAAAGTTCTTAGTCCCTTAACGCATTTATTTTGGTGGCGTATTTGTATGGATGAAGCGCAATTAGTCGAAAGAACTCAAGTAAAAATACCAAGTCACATTATGAATTTACTTTGCCTTAGGCTAAAGCTGCATTGCTTGCAAATCAATTGTCAAGCCAGTATCGATGGTGGGTCACTGGTACACCTTTTTCGACAAGTCTTGAAGATGTTTTTGGTACATTTGTTTTTCTTCAATTTGATCCCTTTCAAGATAAACATTATTGGCGTACTCTTGTCGAAAAAAATTCATCTCTTGAGCGATTAAAAGACACGTTGCGTTTGTGTATGTGGCGAAATAGGAAAATTGATGTATTGGATCAAATTGGCTTGCCACCACAAACTACAGAGTATGAATGGCTTGAATTGACAGATATTGAACAGCATTATTACCAGCAACAACTTCAATTATGCACAAAGTAGAATAATGATTTGGTTTGATTTGTTCATAATTGATATAGATCACATCCTCGCCATGGTGAAGTGACATCACAAATGCTCCTAAACCTTACACGACTTCGACAAGCTTGTTGCCATCCTCAAGTTGGAAGTCAAGACCTGCGCACAGTAAATGGAGGATTTGTCATGACAATGGATGAAATATTGGATCAAATGCAATCGCAGGTAGTGTACTGAAATGAATACAGATAATTGAGGAGAAAAATATAGGCGAAAAGAGAATGTGAAGACGCAATGCGTGCTTTGATCGCAGCGTTAAATGGTCTTGCTGGCATTACTATGTTGGAAGGCAATTTTGATACTGCCGTTGGGATTTATTACGATGCAATTGCCTTGATTCAGCATCATTGGAAAGATTTCCAGACGGATTTGTTACCGCGACTTCACATTGCACACAATTTTGCTAAGCTACTCGAACGCTTTGTTTCTACGACACCTGTACAAACGAGAGATAATCCTGATCAAACAAATGCTTATAAACGAGAAGAACATGGTTTACCAATCCTTAAAGATCTAAAACCTATTATTGGGCCTGGGTTTGGTGAAGCACTGAAAAATAATGACGATGAACGTGTTCTACAATCAATCTCTGAACTACGTGTAAGTGCTAGCTGCATTGAAAAGTATTATCTCATGCAATTGAACGGGCTACACGATGTGAGCTATCAAAAATATCAAGCATCCTACAAGGAAAATCAAAATAATTACTTCGCTTCGCACTCAAACATTGGTAAGTAGTATATCTTACTTAGCAAAGCTCACTATGACTTAGAGCAAATGACGCAAGCATTTTTAAAGAAATGGTGCAAACCCTTTGAATATTTGGATGATACAATTCTTGAGCGTCTTCGAGCAACTTGGCTATCAAGATCATCTACAAGTCAGCGTTTGTCATCCCGATTCAATTCAGTTGCTGGCCTCCTTTTTGAAATACAAAAAGAATTCAGCCGCATTTTTGAAAGTAGAAGCAATGTCCATGCCACACTTACAAATATGAGCCAGCAAACACCTTCAAGAGAAGATATTGAAATTTCAGGTACACTGAGACATAGTTTTGACCTTTAGCTCTTTGTAGGCAACTGCAAACATTGCCGACAGGATCGTCGAGGACCACTTTGTCAACATTGTATTTTTCAGCCTGAATTGGATGACTTTCGCTCTTGTATCGGCGAGAGAGCTGATGTTTTTGGTGGAACTAGCATTGGAACAGTGTTGGTAGAAATTGTAAGAGATGTAGCTAGTACTTGTGGTACACGCAAGGAATACGAAGAAGTGAAAAATTGCATTGCAGATTTACTTCATGAAAGCACTCTTGCTACCAAGTTATTCCAAGCTCAACACGCAAGACTGGGAGGTTTGGATGAACTAGAAATGGCCAAAATGACTCTACAACTCGATGCTCATGGTCTTGTAAGCTCTAATACTTTTACGAATTATTTTTACTTCAATGTAGTCAAATGAGCTATTCAAAGTGGCTCCAGGAGAAATCCCAATTCGGCGAATGGAGCTAGAAGGCGACAATGTAGTTGCTACTGGTGCACTTCAAGAAAAACTTAGTCAACTGCGGTATTTGCAACATCTTCATACCTCTCGTCAGCCTTCTGCTTCCAATTCTACTGAAGAGGAATGCGTCATTTGCCATGAAAAAATGCCCCCAAAACGTGCAATTTGGTCTTGTGCTCATGTATTTTGTTGGCCTTGCTCCAAGGCTATTCTTCGTAGAGCTAATGGCAGTCGAGCCCGCTGTCCAACTTGCCGTCGCGTGTCATTATCATCAGCGATTCGCCTTGTTCGAGATAAAACATCCCAAGGTTAGGATTTTAGTTTGAAGCAATAACATTTTTGTAGAACCACCAAAGTTTGGGACGAAGATTGATGCCATTTTACGTTGCATTAAGCGGCTTGGTCGAGAAAAAATACTTCTATTCTCACAATGGCCAGATATGCTCTTAATTGTTGCAACAGCTTTAAAAGAAGAAAGCATCCCTTGTTACCTGCTTGAGCACAAGAAATTTTTTCATAGTACAATATCTGCATTTAAAGCTGTTGACGGTGTATGTGTGCTTGCATTGCCTTTTCGCCACGGTGCCAATGGTCTTAATCTGGTTGAAGCATCTCATGTGATACTTGTCGAGCCTCATTTAAATGAAAGTGTTGAAAAACAAGCTATCAATCGCATCCACAGACTTGGCCAAGATAAACCCACGGTGGTTCATCGTTTTATCGTGCAAAACTCTATTGAAGAAGGAATTTTGTCATTGCAAGCAAACAAAGTTTCTAATGCACACAAGAAACCCGATAAAGAGGAAATTACTTCAAATGAGTGGAAGCTGCTCTTGCACCAAGTACTATATCTTCATGACAATTAGTTATAAGTTATATAGGATTCTATTGCGACTCATGATGCATTTTGGTCCAAGGCTGTTAGCTTTCAAGATAAAATCCTATCTCGAGGTCAATGCAAAAGCAATTTAGAGCGAATCCGCTCGTACGATTTACATGAAAGTGGCCAACGTATTGTTGATGAAGCTACCATCAATTTATGTGGAGTTGATGTAAATTTACATGTTGCAGTCCAACTATTAAGTGGTAAGCTATTTCTCAGGCAATTTCACAACTAAACCTCACGATAGAATGCAAAGCTGAATTAAACGATCCTGATGATGAAAATTTGGTATCAGTGTTACTCCATCGAACTCGAATCAAGATGAAAGCTCTTGGATTGATGGAATAGTTTACTGACGGTATTGAAAGGCTACTTGAATTCTTGTTCATTGTTCAAATAGGGAAGATACACTTTTGCGTAAATATAAGCAAATACAATTCTCTGAGCTTTGAAAAATATACTTTCCAATGTTGGGTCTGGTCGTGAGTTTGTTGAAATTGGTGCAACGGTGTGATCCATCAACTTTTTCAATTGCTGCTCTATACTTTTGGGCAAACACATTACTTTTTTTGACCCAATGTATTTTGTATAGATTGCAAAGCCTATAGTACGGGATGTCTCGGTGGATGGTAGCCGTACAATTTCCAGCCAAAGTGCCAAATGGTCTTCTTTGCCAACTTTTTGACAGAATGCTTCAAACTTAAGTGCAAATGATGCATCTTCAAGTAAGAGTCGACGAAAGGTATCACGTGATTTCATGTCAATAATGGGCAATTTTTCCTCAAGTCTCATCTTGGCTAGATTACGCAATTCCAATTGCTTTTCTAGATTTCTTCTTGCTGTGTCAATTAATTTGTGGCTGCTTGGTAGCTGAGCAATTCGTTTGTCGAGAACACGTTGTGCTAGTTGTACATTGGCATCATGAAGACCTTGCGATATCTATGACTTGGATTTGAGTACAGTTTACAGTGTTCCATTTCAAACCAAGTAAGTATGATAATCGTCTAAAGTAGTGTACAACAACTCATCCTGAAGAAAGGATACATCATGTAGTGGGCTTAGTGCTTCTTCAAAGTATTCAATTACTTTAGCCCTTGGTACATTTTTGCTCTACACAATGTCAAAATCGTATAACTTCGTATAA
>JNBS01001065.1:0-20540 GCA_002081575.1 Thraustotheca clavata | reverse complement strand
GCAATGAATGAAAATAATCAACAAGCCCAAGAAGAAGTGATTGTGGACAATCAAAGCGAATGCAGTGAAGAAAGTTTTTGTATGGTTGGCGCAGATGAAGCTTCTGAAGCTATGATTCAAGTAGCAGCTTAAAAGTCTATTGTGCTTCCCATTAAGTAATTGCATGTATATCTTCTCTGCGTAGTATTTTCATCTTCAAAGATTGACCCATTCAATATAGTTTTGCATTTATCAATATGTACTGTGATGAAAATGCTTCCACATCAAATTGATGGAGATCACCAGATTAATTTTGAAGAGAGAACTTTAAGGCTGTGGTACATGATTACAATGTTAGCCAGATTACCAATGCACAACAATGCTGCACAATTTATCAGTGCTTGATAGTTTATAGCATTAATAAGTTTGATCACTTAGTGTGATTTAATTGACAGGAGGCAGTTGTAGAATGTTGGCATGGCAGTGTGGACAATTATTTGTAGGTTTAGCCATCATCCATTCGACTAGACAATCCTCGTGAAAGACATGCCCACAATTTACTCGAGTAATGTGTTTAGTGTCATCCTACTCTTCTAGACAAGCGTAGCATGGATCAATTTTAATGGTGGTAGTATGTATTGTTTGTTTTTTCTTTGCTGATGTGAACTAGCTCCAAAACTTCTTTCGTGGGTCTACTTTGCCTTCGTGCCACTCTTCATTACGTAAAAGTTTCCATTTAAGCTCTCGACGTAGTCTTGCTTGTAAATTTTCGTATAAGTCTCCACGTCTGTGTATATCAAATATAACTTTTAGGTCTTGATATGTTTTTAGCTTAACAATTATTTCATCATTCATGCCTTGACGTGATAAGATATGCATCAATTTGTTCTCTTTGACCAAATCACTCAATGTCACATATAAATTGTAGTGGACGTGGGAATAACTCGTCCGTAATGACGAAGTTTTCACTTTGAACCCCATCAGGTAAGTCGAGCCATATAAAAATATTCTCTATATACGCCAGCGCGATCGTGCACAAATAAGGCTAGGGATAGACTTGGAATACTGTGTTTACCGAGATACCACATATTAACCCCACACCATACAAAACATAATTGTTTTTCTAGGGGGCTAACAACGATACTTCGTCAAGAACCAAAAATAAGTTTCGCAAGTTCAAAGAGTGTATTTTTTAAAGGCGTCCATAATCGCACGACCGCAAGTCAAAATCAGATAAAATGGGTAAAAAAGGGTCTTAAAAGGATTAATTAAAAAGCACATATACTGACTGTAGAAGAAAGCAAGCTACACTCAGTAAAAAGTTTCATAGATCATTGCTAACACTGCAAAGGAATAAATGCCATATCAATCAGCACTCTCTTCATTCTTTAACTATTCATGTGTGATACCAATACTATCAAGGACATAACAATCATGCAAAAAATCAACCCGACTGTCAAACGTCTTGATCACAATTTTATGACGAAATTTCAGGAGTGTTTGTAACTATCATTTTGATGATTTGCACTATGATGCAAGGAAATTGGACTGAATACTGTAGCAGATGGGTTTTGTAATGTTATGGTGGACAAGGCACACTATGCTGTGTCCACAAATAAATGATGTTTTCTTATAATTCTATGATACCATTTGTACCTTTAAACAACTTTAACCTTATTCATCATCTTCATCGTATACAGTCAAGTCAAGCGTGCATCATCATCACAGTATTTGCAATAGTATTTTTATTAATATGTGCTACTCAATCAATTCGAAAAATATTGTAATGGAGTTTAAATTAAAATCATGTTCATTGTTATGTTCGTTGTAGATGAACAAGTCGGACTTTTTTTATTGAAGGAAGATTTAGATTCTATGATGACATCTTAGTATATAACTGCTTTTTAATACTTTGTCTTTGCATAACTTTCCTTTGACGAGAGTTTCCACATAAGCTTTTGACTAATTCTCGTTCGTAAACCTTGATTGTCAAATGCGCTTTTTAGATTTTGATATGCCTTAAGCGTTATCACCACTTTATCTTTCGTTTCATGGTACAACAAGTAATGATCCGTCGTGAGTAGCAAATTTAATTTGGCACGTGTAAGCATTTCTTTCGTCACAGTACTATCTTTCAAGCATCTTGGAGATTAATTTTCACCCAAGATTACTTTTCTTGCATTTATACATGAAACAATTCGTTCTCTTTTACCAAACCATTCAAGTACACTCGTAAAATGTGATGGGCGTGGAGATGATTTGTCCAGATTGCCCTAAAGTACGTAAAAATCTATTGTTTCTTGTGGGGTGTAGTCTTAATGTGTGGTATCTCGATAAACACAGTATCCCAAGTCTTTTACCGACCCTGTACATGTATGATCGGTCGGGCTTTTATATACAATATTTCCAATGGAGTCACCTACCTGAAGCGGTCAAAAGTGAAATCATGGCTCCTGTGTGCCTCGAGTAATAATCCTATAGGGCCAATAATGACAAGCAAGCACATACCCATAATAAATTTGCCAAGATCATAGAGAGTGAATTTTCTCCAGATATCTACCAAAGTACTGCCACCAAGATATATCAGATGAAAAGGAAATAAAAGGGTGAGGAAAGGATCGAAAACTAAAAAAGCATATATTTAAGAGAGCAGCAAACAACCAGAAAAACATGCCAGAGACTATCGCTAACTCAGCAATGCAAAATATTACCGCATCAGCCGCCACTTGTTTCATTTCGGGTCTTTTCATGTGTGAACCAGACATTGTCGATAACACAACAATGCAACACATATCAATTACTGCTTCTTTCATGTCGGGACTTTTTATATGCCTCATTTGTCAAGCAATGAAAAATCCAACAGACTCAACCGACAAATTTTTCTGGCAAATTTTTCAGTGTTTCTATCGTTTCGATGATTGTGGGGTGTGAGTAAATAATATATTTCACGTTGAGCGATATCACATTTGCAGTTCTAAAAGTCATACCCACTCATCGTCAACCAAGATAGAAAAAATGTAAGTTGGTACAATATCACTTCCTAATGCTAATACTGTAGTTAAAAGTATTCTGCTTAGCATTATACCACAGCGAGTGACGACAGAGCATCGACCCAGAAAAGCCTGCACACGGTAGCGTAGTGGCTTTTTTGCAGGCCGTGCCTTGGCGAGGAGCGAGCCCTAGTTCAGCGATGAAAGGTGATTTCTTTATATTTGGAACACTTGGGTCGAGGTGAGCCGACCCTGGAGAAAAATACTCCGAGTATATCAATCATAACTGTGCTTTGAGCTTATTTATCATAACTAAAGTGCATGTACTTTACTTATGTATGATAATACTAAATACAATTTGATACGTAAAACTCTTTAATACAGCATATATTGTATCGCTTTGCTTTACACCAAAAATCGCTCCGAAAAAATCCTCAACCATTTGTGCTTCGACTGACTCGTTCTTCTCCTTTAATGATTTGGTGGAGAGCTGCATTTAGCCTTTAGTCGACGTTTAATGTACGGAAGGGTAGCTTCAAAGATCTATCTCAGTGTCTTACTCGAGATCAGTCGCGATATATGGAGGACTGGGAGTTGGTCATTGCTAAAATTTCACTTCGACAGGCCATTGGTAACCAAATCCACTGGACATAGCGCTCGTAAATTTCGTACTCGCAGTACTTGTAGGCAATGATGAACAGAATTGGGATGCTCTGCTCCCTGAAGTACCATACTATAACGACAACAAATACACAAGAGTGGATATTTTAACATCTTAAACTCTCATTGTTGAATATCTTTTACTTTAAAAAATAAAACTTCACTAAGGAAAGAGAGAAAAGAATAAAACATCACAAAGACAATACAAATGCAAGCAACAAGCAACCAGAAAATTATGTCATAAATTGCCGCAAGTACCAGCACAACGATGCAGATGAGAACCTTTTGGGTATTCATTGTTGTCTTCTACGACAATTAATGTACTATGCTTGTTTTCGGATGATTGATATATACATATATAACTTGATAAAAATTGCTAACCTTGCAACATATGTTATTGTTTACAACTTGATAAACAGATTTTTTAGTTGACATTGGATAGTGACTGAAATACAATGAGTTTTACATTGGGCAGCAAGATACAAATAAATGACATTTTTTAGTATGTTAGTACAGTATCCGTACGCAACTTTAACATTATTCATCATCTTCATCATATACAGTCAAATCAATCTTGATTTTATTGCCTTTCACAAGATCGTCATCTTCATCATCTTGGATGAGATGAACAATTTTATCAACAAGGAATCTACAAACTAATAAGTCGAAACAATATTTGTAATAGTACTTTTGTCGTTCGAACTGGACAGCTACATCATGAGGAACATCGTCAACCAAGATTGAAAACATATACTTAATCATCAATATGCCATGCTCCAAAGCAATAAAAGCAGCGAGTTTAGTTTCGTTCGATACACCACTGAAAGTCGTATGCGAAGTAAATACAGCAGCAGCAACGTTTGTCATGACAGATATGGCACCCATGATTTCAAGAATAGTCATCCATGTACCAATATCTTCAGCTCCTTTCGGATTAGGACGACGGGATTCCCAAGCTAGTTTGAAAGCATCGATGCGGATTTCAAAGTAATTGTTCAAGAGAGCTAAGAATGGAGCTAATGGGAATGAAATGACAAACAAGGTAATGTATCTAGATCATGTAAGATGAAATACCAAATAAGTTTGTACCCAAATTGAATGATCATTTCATTGTAGTCGCCAAAAACGCTCATGTCATCGTACACTCCAAGAGCCATTTGCGCTTCGACTGATGATACGATTCGTTCTTCTCCATTGTGTTTTGGAGGAGAGCTGCATTTAGCCTTTAGTCGTCGCTTAATGTATGGCAGAATTGCTTCAAAGAAATTGCCAGATCTATCACAATGACTTAGTACATTTTAACTGAAGTATTTACTTACGTAAGTCTCAAACCAAAGATTATACCAAGTGCAACCATGAGATCGTAGATGCATCCTCCTAATTCATCAGGGGAACAATCGTTTACATAGTATTTGATAAAAGCAATGTAAAACAAACTTGCATAAGAATTGACAAACTGGAAAAGAAAAGCTTTAGCAATCAAATTGTCTTCGTACTGCGTATCAGTTCGATGGTTTTCTACAATATCAAGAAACTTTATTTGAGTTGCATGAATTACAGTACCATAATTGTTCAATTTGACTGCTATTGTCATGTACACGCCATTCATAACTTGAATTTGAACTAGAAAGTGTAAATAAAGAGATAAGAAATGAATATACTGGCATTGAGAGTTGAGGCCAATGGAGATGCTAGTGGAATTTCTTTGTTATTGTAATAAATGGTTGTGAAATTGTAAAGTGGATGTCCCTTTGAGCTAACAAAGCGAAAGACGAAAATGGCAGCAACAGCACCAATTACAAGTAAAATCAGCCCAAATATGATCAAAAGCGACTTTAATACACGTGAAGTACGCTGAGTTGGGCTAAAGTACTTGATAACTTTGCCATCAATTGGTGATGGTTCTTCCATCCCATAAAACTCAGCACGGTCATTTTCTTCATCTTCAAATCCATCCGTGCCCCATTCCAAACGTACAACTGCATTTCTTCTCTTCCAGTACTCCAGATAGAATCTACAAAGACATCAGTGGTGTTTACAGATAAAGTTATTTTACGTTCCCCACAATGCCATGAATAAGCCAAATAATGCAAGAAATTTAGCATCCACTGTGCCTTCAATTGCAATGTCACCAAGCATTAAAGCACCAAATATTGACGGAGCAATGAGCCAAGTTGTATAATGACCTAGTACAATGGTAAACTAAAATTTTGATGAATCATACCAAGCCAGACAAAATAGAGACCAATTTTCTCTCCATAATAATCTTTGATATCATTAAAAGGTTGGTTTGATGGTGCACTTGACCTATGATGACAATAGTAAGTTAAGAATTACATTGCATTCTTCTACCAATTTATCCATTTTGTATTGAGAATATTTCGCTCCTCAAAGTTATGAAGGGCATAACACGTAACAATGCATTCATTAAGCTCCAATTTCTTGGTGTTCAATTCACATCCTCCATCACTTACAGATGCATGGATAATACTTAAAATGAGTTTAATTCGATCAACTCCTCGAAATGGAATTTGTTTTGGACCATATTTCTTGTATACTTCAGCAAGACGATCTTCCATATCAAACTATTCAAGTATAGCTTCGTTTGCATTGAATACTTAATACCTTTCCAAAGATATGCTTGAATGGACTTCGTTTAGTTTGATGGCTTTCTTCACGGATCATAATTGGAGCAATTCCACGTTCTCGATTGCCTCTTGCAGCCAATTCTTTTAAAGCTACAGGATCAAATTCAAGCTTTAAATCAATGCGATCAGCTTCTTTGCTTAATCTTTCTAAAGAAGCACGAATCTATTTCATCTTAGCACATCTTAAATCAAAGTAATAACAATACTTTACAAAAGACTAAATCTCGAGTTGAAGAGTAGAAAAGCTTTGTTTCCAAGCCTGCAGATGCTAAACGTTGGAGAATAAATCGCATTGAATATTTAGTTTGAACTTCTGTGAGTTGGGCATTTTCATCATGAACCTTAAACACAAACACATAGTCATGGTTGTACCCATATTTGAGTTCAAATGGCTCTTGATTTTGAAGCTGAAGCTTGACGTGATGAGGACTCAAAGGCATTGAAGCGTCGGGCTTCATATTTCGAAATGAAATATCTTCTATGTCATCACCTGGAACAATACTCTAATGTTCGAGTGCTGTAAAGAAATTGAATTAACGCAAATTAATTCCACTCATCTTCATCATTCGGGTAGATCTTGAATTCATTCTTGAGCTTATTGCCCTTGATCAAGTCATCATCATCATCATCACGAACTTGGAGAATGATTTTGCTGACCAAAAACCTAAAAAGATGTTAGAAAATTTATGATTACATACAAAGTGTACTTGGCTCGATCAAGTTGCAATTGAACGTCTTCAGGAACATCTTCGACGACGATTGCAAGGAAATACTTCATGAGAAGAATGCCATGTTCAATTACAATAAATGCAATGAGTTTCCATTCCCCAGAGACTCCACTGAATGTAGTGTGGGAAGTAAAGATTGCAGCAGCTACGTTTGTTATGACAGCAATGGTACTCATAATTTCAAGAATTGTCATCCATGTTCCGATATCTTCAGCACCCTTGGGATTTGGTCGACGAGATTCTTTTGCAAGTTTAAATGCATCAATACGAATTTCAAAGTAGTTGTTAACAAGAGCCAA
The DNA here is from genome assembly GCA_002081575.1 of Thraustotheca clavata. NCBI lineage: Eukaryota > Oomycota > Saprolegniomycetes > Saprolegniales > Achlyaceae > Thraustotheca > Thraustotheca clavata. Next base: position 13,236 of record JNBS01001065.1, on the reverse strand, counting down.
AAATGGAGCCAAAGGGAATGAAATGACGAAAAGCGTAATGTAGCTACAGACATTGTTTAGTATATTCAAAGGTAAATAAATATTCATACCCATATTGAATGATCATTTCATTGTAATCACCAAAAATACCCATATCATCGTATACTCCAAGAGCCATTTGAGCTTCAGCAGAGGACATAACACGATTATCATCCTCAGCAGTAGCAGGTTTGCTGAACTTGGCCTTTACACGACGCTTGATATATGGCAATACTGCTTCAAAAAAGTTACCAGAGCTATATAACCATTAGAGATAACATGCAATATAATATTTACGTCAAACGAAGGACAAAAATGATCCCCAAAGCAATCATAAGATCATAGATACAACCACCTTCTGCGTCAGGAGAACATTTGTTTGCATAATATTTGATAAAAGCAATGTAAAACAAACTTGCGTATGAGTTTACAAATTGGAAAAGAAAAGCTTTTGCAATCAAATTGTCTTCGTATTCTGTATCAGTTCGATGGTTTTCTATAAGAGAACTTAGAGAATGCTTTACTTAGAATTGCAAGTACCATAATTGTTTAACTTGACGGCAATACTCATGTAGAGGCCATTCATGACTTGAATTTGAACTGGAGAGAGAAGAATTAGAATACGAATATAAAGTTAACCTACTGGCATTGAGAGTCGAGGCAATTGGAGACCCAAGAGGAAATGTTTTGTTTTCCCCATAACGAATTGTTGTATATTTGTGCAAAGGACCCTCTTCCTCAGCAAGGTTTCGGAAGACAAAAATGGCTGCAACAACACCAATAACAAGCAAAACTAGCGCAAAGATAATCAAAAGAGACGAAAGAACACGCTTTGTGCGAACTTCTGGGCTGAAATAGCGAACTTTGCTACCATCAACTGGCGAGTCAATGAATTCTCCTTCAAATTCAGCACGGTCATGTTCTTCTTCTTCAAATCCATCCATGCCCCATTCCAAACGCACCACTGCATTTCTTCTCTTCCAATACTCCAAGTAAAAGCTACATTTACATGTTAGACATCATATAATAGGAATATAGGTTTTTACGTTCCCCACATAGCCATGAAAACACCAAAAAATGCAAGGAATCGGGCATCAACAGTGGCTTCAATGGCAATATCAGCAAGCATAAGAGCTCCAACAATTGACGGTGCAATCAACCATGTTGTATAATGACCTAAATACAATTAACAATTATTGTATATTAGAAAAGTGTACCAAGCCAAACGAAGTAGAGACCAATCTTTTCACCATAGTAGTCTTTGATATCATTATATGGTTGCTTCCAAGGAGGACTTGACCTATGGTAGAGTTTATAGTAAGGCAAGTACCATTGACTGAACACACCAGTTAATCCATTTTTCATTCAATCGATCACGTTCTTCAAAATCATGCAAAGCAAAAGCAGTAACAAGACAATTATTTACTTCAAGCATTTGAAGATTTAAAGCACAACCACCATCATGGATATGTGCTTGAATGATACTCAAAATAAGCTTGATACGATCAACTCCACGAAATGGAATTTTTTTCCCTTCTGGCCCATACTTTTTGTACACTCTTTGGAGACGTTCTTCCATATCATACTAATATGAACTATTGAAATGATAATTTTTATGCATTGTACCTTGCCAAAAATGTTTTCAAAGGCATTACGATGGGTATGTGTATGCTCAGCACTAATGTGAATTTCTGCAATTCCTTTAGCTTTATCCCCAGCTTGAGCCATTGCTTGTAGTTCCACTGGATCAAGTTCAAGCTTCATATCAATGCGATCAGCTTCTTTACACAAACGCTCATAAGATGCCCGAATCTATGACAAATTGTAACATATCTATAAAGTAATTATTGAAAATACCTTGCAAATGACAATGTCTTTGATGGTAGCATGAAATAACTTTGTTTCAAGGCCTGCATTAGCTAAACGAGCAAGAATAAATCTCTGATTGTATTTCTTTTGAAATTCAGAGGGCTCCTTTTTGTCTTTTTCATCCTCTCCATCGCCTAATTTAAAGACCAAAGCATAGTCATAATTGAAGCCGTTCTTCTGCTCAAAGGGGTCCATTTTTTTATTTAGCACCTGAAGCTTAATATCATTCAGGTTCTTCATCCTACAAAGAAGAATTTCTTATGACATTGGTGAAAATGGACTTACGCTTTGATGGGCAAAATGACAACTGATGTTCAATTGTCATGTTCAATTAAATCTTTATGTTTTAATTTACATACAAAATTCAAATAAAAAATACATATTTTTAAAAAGTGCACTTTCTGGTCTTCAACCAAATCAAACATTGTATACTGAAAACAAGTCAAGTTCTCGAAGTGCATTTAATGTTGTTGGTTTGTGGAGTTCTGATCAAACAAATGGGTGATCAACGAACGGGTGATAAGGAACATTGAATCATTCAAAGATAAAATCCATTCTCATGGCTTGAATTATCTATATAAAATGAACTTGATTGTCTTAGCTACTCTTTTGATGATACATTATATTCAAATATGAATGGTCTGAATTAAGCGAATTGCGCTCTCGATGTACGACAAAATATTATTTTAATGAGTGCAGCGGATTGTAACTTACTTTTTGTATGTAATTTAAATAATCTCAAAATTATTTTTGACGGTTCTCACAAACCATATACTAATCGTATAGAATAAGAATGAAATCATAGTAAGAACACAAACATACAATATTCGCTTGAAGTGATTTACTGTGTTTTAATGTTGTGGATTAAGACTGCAGCTTTTTCAAATATTGAATGAATTCAACAATTTTAGTTGAATTTTATCCAATCACAGTGATTTCATTTATGACCAATCAGATGCAAGTTTTCAGTAACGGTTTCCCGCGGGAAACGCTGACGTGGCGATGCGACGTTCAAGAGATGGTAAACCACCAAATCAACAGGAAAAAGATAAAGGAAAAGGCAATACGTCTACATCTCTACCTTCGTATGATGATTTAGACAAGGAGAATGATTCATAGCTGTGTAGACCTCAGAAAAAAGCAACACGAAAGAGTGTTCATACTGGTCTAAATGATACAACAACAACTGAGAAAGTAAGTTGTACTCATAGAGTAAGCTTTATCATTGATGTAGAAGAAGAAACAAGACAAGATATCGTGTGCTAAGGTTTCAGCGCATATGGGAAATATTACGTTTGAAAAAGACATGCCTGGTGCCAATGGTGGCATGGTAATTGTACTGTAATATGAAGTCTCATGTAAGTAGGAATTGGATATTCTCAAGACGATTATTCTAAGAGAAGATTATATTGCTCGGCTAGTTGAAATGAGTGAAAGTGATTCACCTATGGCACTTATTGGTGCTATGGCAAATACACTGGATTTACTACGAATCACGACTGTAGAAGTAGTTGAGGCCATTGTACAATGGCGAAAACGACAACAAAAGTATCTTCCATTTAAGTGGAATGGCATCAACTATCTTCTCAAATTGCCTTCAGACTTGGATTTCTTCCAACAGGTTGGATGAATTTAAGTGTAGAATTCTCAGACAATATGTAGTGTGACGTGATGGTGAATTGGCTTGGGTTTTCAATGGAACGCAATCCATTCATTATGCCAGACAATTTGGATAGACGACAGGAAGAAGTCTCACAATTGTTATTTGAGCCTGGTAATATGGAACCCTTTTTTGAAGTTGGTGGTATTCCTGTTGCACCATTAAGACCTGCACGATCACCTAATTCCTCAAGTCGTCAAGGCAAACATAAAACACCTTATGAGACCCGAATATTAAACGATGAAGAACTTTTGCCAAGGCAATTGACTAGTGCTCAAGCAAATGCAAGCAGTACACCACCAGCAAGACCGAAATCGACATTTGTCTTACCTAGTCAAATTGGAAATCTCGACCTCTTAAGAATACGTGAGGCTGAAAAAATTGTTTTAGCAGAAGAAGAGCTTTGTGGGAGATATTCTCGTGATCTTTATGGACGTATTGTTCCAGGTGATTAATTTTTTATTAATGTTGCTGATTGGGACTAGAATCTGTCGCCAAGCAACAGAAAAAGACTGCAGCAATTAAGCAAGCTCATGGTGAATCCACCCGAGAGATAATCTCAACAGAAGCTCCTGGGGAGAATACTCAGCAACCACAAGCAGAGGTAAAGCCCACTAAAAAGGTAGTTTGGAGCCATTTTCTTTCAAATAACAAATTTTCTAGATGGATAAAGTTGCAGTATCTCCAGCTATACTTCACACGGACATTATCGAGGTAACCAAAATCAAGCAAGCGGGGATTTTGGCACCACAGACAAACACAAGTAAAATCATTCTTCACTTCTCGATTGACAATAGACCATAGATATGGAAACACGAATACGATATCCAATGCAGCGGTCTCGAGGTGCTAAAATGGAGCAGGAGCTTGAAAAATCCAAGCAAATGAATATTCAGCTAGAGTACAATGTATCTATGTTATGGGATCTCATTTACTTGGATAGAAATCACATTTCTCATCTTCGGGCTTTAATTGAAAGCGAAGAAAACTTAGGATTAAATCCTGAAGTAAACCCATCAAAACCAGACATGGAAAAGATTGTGATGCTTCAAAGAGATATAAAAACCCAAATGGAGCTCTTTGAACGAAAAAAGTTGGAAATACATCGCAAACAAGAAGCCATTGAAACATTCAAACTTGCCCAAAAATCATCAGCTGAAAAACAAGTAATTCAAACAAGTCATTGATGTTTCTTAGCGTCGTTTAGCGCCAGGAAGAATTAATAAGACGTCGCAATATGGATGAAGCAGCTCTGGCATTGGAACGTGTGAAATTAGTTGAGATTTACTCAGCAACACAAATCCAGAAAATTGCTCGTGGTGTATCAACCAGGCAAATGTACAAGACAATTCGTATTCGATATACTGTTGCAAGTACATATATCCAATCTGCCATTCGAGGCTTCCTTGCACGGCGTCGAGTACACCGGGTATAAATTGATTGAAAAATTTATTTAGTACATCTATTAGCTATATCATCGACATAAAGCTGCCATAACAATTCAACGTTTAATCCGTGGCGTTCTTGCTCGAAATGCAACACGATTAGAACGCTTATTACAAAAGCAACAAAAAGCAGCAACTAAAATACAAAAAACTTTTCGAGGGAAATTAGGCTGTGAACGTATGAGGTTATATCGGATGCTATGCACTTCCAAGCAACGTATGACTACTATTAGCAACCAACTTTTTGAATTTGAAATGGTGGCTATGGGAAAAGCTTTGTGCTCTTATGCAAAATATCCAAATTCAATTTACACTATCAAGCCAACATATATTGTGCTTGGAATTGTGCGAATGCTTGAAGCTATATGTCTTTCGTGTATGAATATTGAGGATAGAGATAGGTTTTATCGTCCAATGCATGAAGTTCGTTGGATGGAAGCTGGTCAATACCTTCGACGAGCCACTCGTTTACTAAGATTTCTTACAACAATATCTGTAATTTTTCATCGTGTTTGATTTCTGAGCTTTTGATGATAGTCTTCAGCAGGGAGACGTACAATTGAATTATTAAAAGACGCCAAATCCCTTATTCATGCATTTCAAAGCGACAATAATTTTTGCAAAGAACATATTATTGCAAGCAATTTAGGTACAAAACTATCTCAGAGTAAATACTAAAATGTTATGGAAATAGATGCAATTGAAAATCCAACAAAGTTGCTATTGGAATGGATTCAAAATCTAGCTATCGTTAGTGATACACAAAGTGCATTTTTACCACCGACACCAGTGTTAACACTTGATTTAACGCCATACATTGACGAAGATTCTGCAGAAGACAATAAGGTATTTTCCATGGTAAATCAATGACTAAAGTCTTTGATAGTGTGCCTTGGAAGATTATCATAGTGAACGTCAATTTGTTCCTTTGGAATTGATACAAGATTGTCCAAAGCGTCCACGACCTGTACTTGTCATTCTTTCTCGAGATTTACCAGGTCGAGCCACAGAAAATATTGTCAATCAGATTAGTGTAATGTTTCCTGGTTTATTTTTGCGTATAAATAAGCCAGGTCCTATTAATTTAGAACCAATTCAGCAGGCATTTGATTCTGGATACAGGTAATAGTTAATTGTTGACATCTCGATATTGTTTTATGCACAATAGTGTACTTTTGGATGCAGACATTGGAATGAGTTTGGGACAACAACGAATATTTCTTGGACAATTTGCTATAGTTTTGCGTGCAATGAGGCCAGTTCCTCTCTCAATCTTGTTGCAAGGATCAATAACAAATCGTTCTGGAATTGGATTAGCACCTGGTTCGTATGGTGTTTATGAAAATAATCTTAACTTAATGTTTGATGGTGAAGCTAAGTACAATATTCAAGTATTATTTTAGTCTATATTATCTAATATTCTATAGCTGGCTGCTGACGGCATGCATACTCTGTTGAGCGGTCGACTTAATGATGAAATGAATCAAGTCAGCCTTATGGATTGTCCTCCATTGGCAATGGTTATTGTTATGGAGGCAACACTTATTTTATTAACCCCACAACAACGCTTTGTATCACCAACTAATACGACATCTACAGTAACTTGGTAAGATGCTTTAAATGATCCTTTTGCCATTAATTTCGTTAGGCGATTGAGTCGTCGGCTATTAAGTGTACCCAATATTTTCTTATCCAAGCTAAAGGCAATAGATCTTAATGCTATTCCATACGAAAATGCCATTGTATTAAAAGAGTAAAGCACAAATCAAAATATGCATGCTTATCTTTATCCAATTTAGGTATCTTGATTTACCTGCGTGGCCACTTTACAATGAGACGTCTGGAACTTTACTTTTTAGATTGGCACTCTTTGTCGAGGCTGTGACTAAATATGCTGGTCACATGCATGATCAAGGTGGTGCAGCTTATCCCATTACTCGTTCAAAGCCTATACCTGGTCTTTTCAGTAGCGTTATCACAATTAAGGACCCATCAGATGAAGGTATCAATTTGGACCAATTCAATATTCTGAACATATTGACTAGATAACAATACTTGCAATGAGTATTTAGCACATATCACAGCAGCAATCCTACAAGATGTTCGTGTGCACCGCGAGTCTGTGAAAATTGAAAATCGGTATACATTGGTTCTATGCAAATAAACTCATTTTGTATGTTAGCTATCATATCATTACTTTGTACCGAGATTGTCACCGGGTTTATGTCACTTGCTATGACCCTGTCACAAGCAATTTACTCAAGACTGAAATACCAGACACTCATGTAAGACTCAGATAAAGTTATATCATTCTATGTTGATAATGTAGATGAATACATTCTTGGCTCCAAATTCATTTGAAGCTGCTCAAAACAAGCAAGCCCCAGCTACACCACTTGACATGTATAAACGTGTCGTTGGATTCAGTTCTCTGGTTAAGCCAAAGGGTATTGATACCAAGCCTGTTCTTGAGCTACGCCCACGCTCTATGCGTTTGAAGAAATTAAGCCAAAATGTTCATGGTCATTTTGCCACGGTAATATTCCCTTGATATTTTAGATTTCATGGTGTGGTTAGATTGTCGTGTCTGAGGTTGCTCTTGGACATTTAAGATTTGATATTCACATTCATGATACTTGGAACTCTGGACGGTTGGCACGGACACTTCACGTAGAAGACAATTTACTTCAGCAATTAAAACTCGATGCATCGGAGCAGCTAGAATTTCAGGCATACGAAAGTATGAATATTGATGTAGGCTTTACAAAAGTTCGACCTCACACTGTGTGTAGAATTTATACAAGTGTGTTTTGGATCGAGTTCATATTGAAGCAAGTGAACTATCCAAGCCATTTATACATAAATCATTTAATCGTATTCAACGAACAATTCACACACCTGAAGAAATTCGAGTTCGAGTTAGAAAACACGGTGGATCTGGGCGATTACTCTTTCGCAAACCTTTACGTTTGAGGCCAATTCATGTAAGTGATTTTAGTTACTCGAAGTCTTTTAGATTACTATAGACAATATGGATTGTCAGTGTGTTTGATTTCGCATTAAACAACTCTTTGCGTATCGAAGCATATCGTTCAGACACTAGTGAAAAGAGAACTATCAATATATCAGCATGTGAACGACGTGAACTTTTGCTGCAAAAGAAATCACAGTTTAGTGGTAAAGTTGTTCCTCTTTGGCTCGAGACTATTACAAGCCGACTTTCAATGAATGCACAACGATTTTCGTTGGACTTGCAGCTGGATGCAGTTGGTCACTACCTACTTTTGTACCCAGATCATGCAAAGGTATTATTTCAGTATTATAGTATTTTTACTTATTTCACACATATAGCTGGCCAAGAAACCTGGTGTCAAAGTTATTATATCGTCTATTTTGCATACTTTTTCTACTGAAAGTGGATTGAGTATGCGCTTTTACTTCCCAGAGTCCAGTATTACGCACCAAATTTTGCTTCATGATGCTCAAATATCATCAGCTATTTCTGAACCTTGGCCAAGTGCTTCTGTATTAGATCGTCAAAAAGCTATTCGGGCACTTTATTCACTTTGTGTTTATGATACTGACAAGAAAAAAGTGCGCATCACAATGTCTGCTGGGTTTTATGAAGAATCGACTCAAATATCTCCACTACCACAAAGTGAAGTTATTATCAAGAAAGTAGAGTCCATTATTGATACTCTTCCTCGTGATATTCATGCAATTGATCCTAATCTATTGCAAAATACTCTTCGTATGCTCGATGGAATTGTTGATAATCTTGTATTTTTGTATGACATACCATGCTTGGCTCACTCAAGTTCATTCCGCTGCAAAGGAATGCTTGTACGTGTTGATATGTTTATGACTGCTTACTTAAAGCACGTTGTCGAGCCTAACAAACCAGGTTTAATATTTGTTTATAATACTTCTTACGTGTGAATAGGGCTTCCTGATATTCATAAAGAAGCTGACTGGTTTCGCATCAAATTATGCATTTATCATCCCGAATCAAGCAAGCACTGTGAAATTTCTATAGATGGAATGAGAGAGTTGCGAGAGGTAGACACAAATATTTATTGATTATTAGTTATCTGTGATTAATTAGGTTATTGGGCCTGATGAACAAAAGTTAATTAGTACGACTACCGTGTCAGAGTTATTAAGACACATCATGACAAATCGATCCGACCTTAGCCTTAAGGACGATGCGTTATGTGTGTCATTCTTACGTTCCCGACTATTTACTCATCATAAAATTACTCCGATTAATTCATCCATGGATGAAGATACATTTGCAAATGAACATAAACTTATTGATCATGGTATGCTAGAAATGCTGTTCACGACGATATTAATATTTTATCTAGTGGATAATCGTGGTGTAAAGCTATACTCCAAAGTAAAGCACTTACGACAGCATGCTGTAATTTGCACTGTGTTTGATATAACTCCACCTACAGATCTAAGAAGTGAAAGTTTGATTCTACGTATTGATGGCTATATTGCATCAATAAGTCAGAAATTAACCATGACGATAACTGGGGCGCAATTGCGTGAAGCTATCGGATCTCAAGTAAAATTCTCTCATCATATTTCAATAATAATGAATGATTAGATTGAATTGCTTGAAGCTTCCAAAGCCCATGACCTTGCTGCACATTTAGTAGAGCTTGTTGATGCTGAAATTCATGGCGATACAGTCTATCGGTTGTTCATAAAAGAAGTAATTGTTTATACAAGTCGACGATCAAGTAAGTTATTAATTGTAGACAATGCCATATATGATCATAGGTTCTTCACATGAATCATACTCGGGACCAACTCCATGTTTATTCAAAACAATACGTACCATTGCTGAACAACGTATTTTGATTGGAATTTTTGATACAAGAATCTCAACTCCATCGACACCCTTGCGTGTTGATTTTTACCAGCCATCAACATCATTATCGACATCATTTTATATTTCTCTTGAAAATCTACTTAAGTATATTACGAATGGAGTTCATTGGGAACCCGAAGTTCTGGATAAAGTCACTATCAAGTCGCAAATGCACCAAATACTATCGTATTTATGTGTTTTGCAACAAGAACTGGAGTGCGGAACTTCGCTATTTGTCGAGTGGCAATTACCATCATCAGGTAGACACTTACTATAATACGATCATCTAACATTTCAATTAGTCAAATAAACTTGGATCTTATAAGATCAACAACTAGATGGCTTTGTATCGTATTCGCTTTCGCTCTTCTTTACCAACAAAAGTTTCTTCAGAAACAAATCAACTCCATTTGCACGTAGAAGTTGTCGATGAACATGGACTTGGTTGTTCATTATCTACTGCTACAAAGAACCATGAAATTATTCAAGGATGGCAACTAGAAGCTCAAATTGTTGTGAATGAAAGCATATTGAGTGTGCAATTTGCAATGAGTCCAAAACAAACTCATAAAAAGATCTTTTTACCAATTGACAATCCTTCAAATGATTCATTTATTGTTGTTGTGCGAGCTATCAAGAAGTTTGAATATGCAAGCAAAATCACCCAGTATGAAGATTTTTGTCAAGCTATTCAAGTTGCTCCAGGCATTTGTCTTATGCCAGTATCATCGATTGATGTAGTTTATTCAGATGATGGCCATACTATTATCCCTGCTTTTCCCGTCAATGTGAAAACTTACCATGAAAGAATCTTAATTCATGAGACATACGGTGATGCCATGGGTGCTCATCAATGGGATGCTGGAATATGCCTTGCCGATTTTATTCGCAAGGAAACTATTACACCTATGATTATTCTTGAAATTGCTGGTGGCACTGGAATGCTTGGAATATTTATGGCATCTATATTGCCTACAACATCGTTCGTGTGTATTACTGAACGAGAAGATGCAATTGAGCATTTGAGAAGCAATGTGAATCGAAATAAGTCCATTTTACAAGCTACATTGACAGTGCTTCCATTGGAATGGGGAAATGACAATGATATCGAAGGAATAAAAGCACAGAAATACAACTGGTCAATACTCTTGCTTTCAGACGTACTCTATTGCTGGTCTGCCCATGCACGTCTAGTGGAGACTATTCAGCAGCTTGTACAACCTCAAACACGTATTATAATTGCACATAAACATCGTGGATCTATTGTGTCAGAATACATCCGAATGCTTGTAGCTGGACAATACCCAAATTGTTCAATTTGCACTGACTGTGGCTTAAGAAAATGGAATTGGAATTCAATCGCTGATTACAGAGACACTGAGATCTTGGAATTAACATGCAAAAACACTCAATAAAGACACCTATTCTTGGTGACAACGTTGTTTGATCTCTGTGACCGTTGTCTCCGCTTTGAGGGACTGTGGTTTGAGAATTTTTGTTGCTTCACGAGCAGATATTGGGTTAGCATAAATGTTCATGGAATATCTTGTCAAAGGAGGTAATTTACATGTGCCATGTAGAGCCACAAAGAAGCACCAAATAAGGGGTGTCACGCATCGGTAATCCACACCAAGTTTAAGCCCTTCTCGAGGCAAATCAGGATCCCCAGGAGCAGTGCCAGCCATGCGTTCTTGCCATCCTTCTTGGACAAGTACTTCATTATTGATCGGGCCAGGCGGTGGTCCATGCATTGCAGCATACATAACCCAGCGTTCAATCCATTTTGCATCGATAATGAGCCAGCACTCGCCACGTTCGAGTTTAGTCGAATCATTCTTCTTGAGAAAAGTAAATTCTTCTTTGCGACGAAGATCATAATCTTGTGAATTTGCTCGACGACGTGGTAGAGAAAACTCTAATGTGCGTTCAGTAGATGCTAATTCTCCAAGACGTCGAGTGACTCCTTCCAAAGGCAAAGACGACACATCTTCTCCGTTAATGGCAACAAGGGTAGCTCCAGGATGAATATTTTCATGCATTTCAAGCACACCCTCTGATCCATCAGGCAACTTTTGAAAGCCTTGGACAACAGCTCTTGTAGTAATCCGAGCATCCAGCAACAGCCCCAGTGGCCCTGGAGGGCATAAAACAACAATAGTTTCTGTAATAAATTCTGTGCCATTTGATGCTCGACGTTCAGGCACAGGAGTACTCGTTTGACTATTTTCCTTTACAAGAGGAGCAGGTTCCACAGGCTTTCGGGATTCAACAGGTTTAATAGGCGACAAAGGCTACAATAACGTTGATCAATGCACAATAAGAAAAAGTAAATACTGTATATACCTTTTGAACACGCCAACCAAGCACTTTAGGTTTATCTTTTTGTTGGCGTAGAATATCACTAATTTGCTTCATATTTAAGCCGGAAACATCTTTGTGGTTGATAGAAACAAGAACAGCTCCTGGTTGTACATCGGGATGTAGCTCTAATGCACCAGATTGACCATTTGGAAGCTTTGCAAACGATTCAATTACGGCTTCTCGTTCGTTGGTGCGGTCCATTACCACTGCCAAAGGCCCTGCAGGCACAGAGACCTCTACGATATCATCCCCCGTTAAAGAGAACGTTCGTAGCAAGGCAAGCGTGTCTGGTTCACTCATCGTCGTGGCCTTTGGATCTGAAACGTTCTGCGACCAACGACGCCGATGGGAAAGTGCACAAACCCACAACAGCGCATCAAGTTTTAGAGGTCAAAGATTTGTTCAATGAAATCATGTTGAAAGATAATAATAGCTCATTTATAGCTAAATACCTAAATACTGTTAATTATCTGGCAATGATACGATTGAGTAGAAATACCATTTTTACTCTGTAGTGAGCACACTTGCATTACAATAACCAAGTTATTAAAGTGTAGCTTTGTAGTATTGTAGTATACCGAATAGATAAAGAATACTGAAAGTTAAGTTTTATTATTATATTAGACTTCTTTCGAAATTGGATTTCAAATGCTTTGGAAAGTGTTAAGACCACTATAAATTAATCAGGAATTATACCATCATTATAGTAGTAAGCATTTTGCGTAGATATTACATGCAGTGCTGGCCGTAAGTATAGGTACACTTTATTTTTTCTGTTTACATGAAAAAGATAAAGTTATTTATGTTTCCTGCCAATAGACAACAAACTATACCGTGCTGGCCAAAAGTATAGGGACAGACGATATTATAAATTCTTATCTAAATGATTATATATTGACCTGTAGTAAATTGCTCAATAAGTATAACACGTTATTAATTATATATTCACAGTGAGACTTGAACCCACGCCAAGATATTAAAAGTGAATGAACACAAAATTA
>JNBS01001064.1:0-29082 GCA_002081575.1 Thraustotheca clavata | reverse complement strand
AAATTGGCCTACAATATCCATCAGAATCAAGTTTCCCAACATCATATTCATCTTACACAGCAAATAGCACAATGAGGATGATAACTAGCACAGCAATGACACCATAATACCAACACATCTATCGTATAGCATACACTATACGAAGTTATACGACCTCGCTTCAGGAAATTCTGTCTTGACGGCAAAATGTTCCTTGCGCATTTGATCATTGCGTTGTTGGGCACGCAACTCTTGTGCTTCAGTGATAGAGAGAGGGGGCAAGTTCTTGTGGAAAGAAGAGTGTTCGATAGAGAGAGATCGCAAGCCACAAGGAATCGCTTTAGCATTGAGAGCACGACGAAGCATCTTGTCGAATGACAGTGAATTCCCATTCAATCGGATTTTTAATTGGCTACTAAGTGGCAGGATGAAATATCATTGGACAAAATTAATTTTGATGAGCGGGCCAAGCGGGAAGCCAACGAAGCGTTTGAGCAAAATCTTTGGCCAAATGATGACAAGTTGTTCTGTGGATGTAGAGATTAAAAGCGTATAGAATGGATATAATAGAGTGTGTAGGTACAAGTGTATGGTGCTTGTGTCGCTAATATTGAAGGACCAGTGAATCGGGATGCTTGTGCAAAGGAATTTGCCATGTTGAAAGTGTGTTTTGAACGCGTAGTATGATGAAATTGATTGTGATGGAGCTAATAAAATGTGATTTAGGCAAAAACTACAAAGTAATTGGCGATCGATACAAGCCAGAAATATAGGACTGATGATGGTACTTCTCTTCTTAAATATGCCTTGAAGTAGTCAATGAAACATGTTCAATCTAATGTGCAATATGAATCAAAAGTGAAATAGCATTCTTCTTGGCCATGATTTGTTTGTTATCTTGTATTTATTGAAATTGTTTATGATAAAGATTATTTCTAAAATATCAAGAAGACTAAAAACTTTATCGCGTCATTTATAAAGAGTAGAGAAGAATTGTTGCCACTACAAGAAGAGCGATGACTCCATAGTATTTACAAAGCTATCATAAAGTTAGAAGGTCTCTGACAATTTTAAATACCTTTTTGTTTTGTTGATTGACATACGCAGCTTTTTCTGCTTGAATTCTTAATTCATCAGTGCCAGCTTCACAATCATACGCCAAATCACGAATTAAGGGATCCTGAGCTTGAACTTCATTGTGAATTGCATTTGCATGGGCATTTAAATCCATAGCACCTTGATGAACTGCATCAAGATCAGCTTCATGATCATTAACATTATAGCGACGATATTGTGTTGTCATTGTACTTTGCTAAATAATACACAATGGAACAAATGATTCTTCTTGAAATCTATTACACATTACCTAATATACAAATATCAAGTTATTTAGAATGTTGGTTGGTAACAAAAACTTTGATGGACATCATGTCCAACGCAATAAAGATTGCAAAAGAAATAGATGAAAGTTTATTAAGGCAATGATTCAATTTGGTGTAAACTATGTATTGTGTTTTAGATAAAATGTTAAAAATATATGTACGTACATGCCATATAATTATTTTTTATCAAAACCAAGATAGTAATGACAATGTAATAACACATCTGCATATAAACCATGAGAAAATAAATATATTAAGTCGTGTACCTTTTTACTTTGCTCGTGGACATAAGGTGCTTTTTCTGCTTGAATACGTAGTTCTTCTGCTCCTGCATATACATCGGTGGTTATGTTGTCAAGAATTACATTTTGTTGATTCACTTCATTGTGAATACCTTGGGCATGGACATGCAAATGTTTAGCACCTGCGTAAATGTGTTCCAAGTTATTTTCTTGATCTTTCAAGTTATGTTGTCGATAGAACTGGGTTGACATTGTGGATTAATAAAAAATGGCATGAAATTCTGTCTATACTTCCATATCTCAACCAAAGCATCCATCTTATATGATTTTGGATACAAATTTAATGGATAAAAAGCAGTCGACAGTATCAGACATCCAAAGACACTTTATATCTGTGTATAGCTAGATAGAATAACAACCAACAGTTTAGTAATTCAAAATTTGAAAAGGATGCTTAATTACATAGTTATGGTGAGCCTTTGGCCTCTACAATTGACGAAATATCTTCAATTTAAATTGGCCTACAATATCCATCAGAATCAAGTTTCCCAACATCATATTCATCTTACACAGCAAATAGCACAATGAGGATGATAACTAGCACAGCAATGACACCATAATACCAACACATCTATCAATAAATAAGACTCAAGATAGCAAACAATTGTATACCTTTTTCTTTTGTTGGTTGACAAGGGCAGCCTTTTCTGCTTGAAATCGCAAATCGTTTGCACCGGCTTCAACATCGTTTCCAAGCGCATCAAGAAGGTTGTTTTGAGACACAACTTCTCCATTAATAGCTCTTGCATGATTGTTTAAATGACGAGCACCCACCAAAACCTCATCGAGATCTGTTTCTTGTTGTTCACGATTGTAGCGTTGTTGGGAGACGAATTGACTCATTTTCAAATAACACTATGAACTGACCCTTTTCTCTTATTCTTTATACCCTCTTTGAATCATTGTCATATATTCAAACCCAAAGGATAATTATCTTTCAGAGGTATTCCATGGTAAAGAGTTTATTCTTATAACATACAAGCATGCAAGAGAGAGATACGAGCATCTCTATAAGTCTTTTATCTCTTTTAAACTCTTTCATGGTATTAATATCTTCGTTTGTGGTTTTAAGTAATGGTATGTAGTGTATCTGATACTATGGCTAGAAGAACGCAACTTTCAATTAGTATGATAAAGAGCGTCATTGTAGTTTATGCTTATAATGGAGAAAGATAATGGTTTATGAATGTATATGATAAAGGTAAAGATGAATTGTATGCTTGTTGTTGATTGAAAGTAGTATAAGAGTAAAGAAGAGAGATAAGAAGATGAAAGTGGCGTGTGTATAGATGGAGGATATGAATGGTTAGTTGAGATTCGCGATGCCCAAGGCATCCGTGGCTGCTGCGTTTAATGAGCTTGCACTTGCTAATCCATCGTTTCCTCTAGAAAGTGAGAATGTATCTGTGCTTTCAACACCTACAGAGTTCTTTCAACAGCTTCTAAGCAATATTCGTCAAGCTCAACGAAGAATTAGCATTTCTTCCTTGTATATTGGTACAGACAAGTTGAGTTGCGAATTAATACAAACGCTACATGATGCTATTGCAAGAAATCCAAGTTTACAAGTGTCTATTGTACTAGACTATTCACGTGGCCAACGTGGTGGAACTACTGCGAATAGTTCGGTGGCTGTACTTACTCCATTGCTAAAATCATTTCCTGACAATGTGAAATTGCATCTTTATCGTGTACCTCAACTTGAAAATTGGGCATCTAAACGCTTACCACCACCGTTTGATGAGACGATGGGAGTATCCCATTCAAAAGTGTACCTTTGTGATGACACTTTGATCATGAGTGGAGCTAATTTAAGTGGTGATTATTTTACTCAACGACAAGATCGCTATGTGCAAATAATTTCACCATATCTTGGAGCATTTTATCATGAATTTGTTGATGTAATGGCCAAACATGCTCATTATGTTTCTTTGGACAAAGAAATTCCTATTGTTACTCCTCCTACAACAACATCAGAAGATTTTGCTAATGCATTAAGTGATTTACAACAATATCCTTCGGTAACAGAGCCTTCAAAGGCTTCAACATGGGCAATGCCAACGATTCAATTCTCTCCTTTAAGAGTACTACAAGATCAGCATACACTTGTACAGCTTTTGTCATTGTTACCTGATAGTGCTACAATTGATATTGCATCGGGATATCTTAACTTTCCTCCATTTTTGACTGAAGCACTTGTAAGCAGTGGATTATCTTTGGATGTTCTTACTGCAGCTCCAAGTGCTAATGGTTTTTTCAATGGAAATGGAATTAAAGGAGCTTTACCAATGGCATATTCTCATATTGAAGCTCAATTCTACAATCAATTCTCATCGGAAGCTTTAACTTTACGTGAATACAATCGCAACGAGTGGACTTTTCATGGTAAAGGCCTTTGGGTGCATTCTAAACTAGAAGGACCTGTGGATTTAACGATTGTGGGAAGCTCCAACTTTGGTCAGCGGTCTTATGGCCGAGATTTAGAGTCTCAGGTATGTTGGAATAGTAGCTATTTTTTAGATGTTAATTAGGTGTATATCTACACCCAAGACCCAAAGCTTCAAGCTGCATTCCAAAAAGAATATCAAGATTTACATGAACTCAGTGAACGTGTGACTGATGCTCTTTGGAAGCGAGCTGATCGTCAATTTTCAGGCATGTTTTGTTGGAAATATGGTCACTGGATACGACCTGCTTCCCGTGCTGTTATTTCCTTTCTATGACAGCTTTTAGACTTTTAACATGCATGAACATTCATATTAATATGCAAATGACTTGATTAACTTGAATATGCTTATGCATTGTCATTACGTGGAGTTTCCACCAATTCATTATGGCCAAGGCGTTTGCTCAAGTAAGCTTCAACCTTTGGTGCCGACTCGACATTCTTTCCACGAGGTTCAAAACCAAATAAAATCAAAACAATAACACCAACAAGAAGTACTGCAGAACACACCCACATAATAGCAATGCTAGAGCAGTTAGCTTCTTGCATAATAGGAATTACATAAGGACCAGCAGTAGCTCCAATACGACTAAAAGAGGAAGCATACGAAGCACCCATAGCACGAACTGAAGTTGGATAATTTTCAGGTGTGTAAGCATAAAGAGAACCCCATGCACCAAGCATAAACCACGACATGCAAGCTCCAGTGATCATTAAATTAGTTTTAGTATTTTCAACGTAGCCAAAAGCAAGAGCCGAAGCCACTGCACAAACCAAATATGTAGCAAGTGTGACTTTACGACCCAAAATCTCAACAATGTAAGCTGCAGAAAGATAACCAGGAAGTTGCCAGAATACAATGAAAATCATTGTACCAGTCGAACTATTAAGATTAAAGCCACCCTTTTCACTACCACGAAGCACAGGCAACCAAATGTAAATAGCATAATATGAAAAACTCAAACAAATCCACACTGTCCAGAGTACAATGGTACGAATAGCAAATTCACCACGGAAGAGAATAGCCATGCGTTCATAGAACCTAAGACTAGAACAATCAAATAAATCCATACCAGCAACATTTTGAACAACAAGTTTTTCAGCATCTTTGTCATAAGTGACTCCATGAGCTTTTTCAATCTTTTCAACAATAGCTTCAGCTTCATCCATGCGACCAACGCTAGCAAGCCACTTTGGAGATTCAGGCACAATATACCGAATTGCAATTGCATAAAAGGCAGGAATGGCAGAAATGTAAAAGACAACTCGCCATGACACAGATTTTGTAAGTTCTAATGCTAAAAGCACAGCAATCATACACCCAATGGACCAAAAAGACTCTAGCAAGACGATAATACGACCACGAACTGCTGAAGGCACAAGTTCTTGCACAAGTGTCGAAGCAACAGGAAGTTCACCACCCATACCAATACCAGCAATGAATCGAAAGGCAAGGAATACAGCATAACTTTGAGCAGCACCATTGATAAGAGTAGCAATCATAAAGATAACAAGCGTGACCATAAAAATTGGTTTACGACCATAAACATCAGCCAAGTACCCAAAGAAAACCCCACCAACTAGTGAACCAGCAAATGCAGCAGAACCAAGTATACCAATTTGATGGGCATTGAGCTTGGAATCATCACTATTGTGGATATCTGTCTTCCACCCTTTGGCACCAAGGTATGTAAACAAGAACGTGTCCATCGAGTCCATAGCCCAGCCAAAACCAGTCTTGAGTAATAAACCCCAGTAATAGCCCGAGACACCGAGAAGACCACGGATCGGAAGGTTGTCGAGACGCTGAGAGATTGTTTGCACGTTAGACATGCTTGTACTTAATGGGAAATTGCCAAGTGAGCATGTGCAGGGATCGGTCAATGTACTTCAACGAAAACTTTGATCGCATGTTGGATGATAGCAAATGACTCATCTTTAACTACGAACCACCACCAACCGCATTCCATTAGAAATAATAGGCTTTTATGTAATTATGTAAACTGACGAGATTGCATTTCACAGCTCTTTGCACCAAAGAAAGTTGACTTAAAATTTTTAATGCTGAGTTGATTTGCATTACTGTACTTGCGTATTAATTGAATTGCAATTGAACTTTGATCACATCATCTCCAGATGAATCAAAGCTATGGTGTCGTCCTTAGCAATCGCGACTGTGAGTTGGAAAGGATAGGCACAAGCTGATATGGGTGCTTTAGGTTTACATGAAGTTGATGGCTACAATGAGCCAAAGTGATTGTTCTGCAACTATTCTCTGTATTCTATGCAGCAGTGTGGCTTGCGTTCGATGAAATGCTTCATAAGAGTAAAGGAATCATTGAATGGACGAGATCGTTGGGGCATTGTTTTTGTCACCATGATCAGAGTGGAGATTCCACTTCTAAGGTGAAATGGTGATATGGTATGCGAACTTTTATATAAAAGACTTCAATTATAGTAGCAAATGCAAGTATGCGTGGTGACTTGCAAAGAGATGATTGTAGGAAAGAAAACTTGGTGTAGAAACCATGAGTCAACCTATGAGTCATCATATGAGTCATTAGCCATCCCACGCTATCTTGGGTTGGAATCTTGTCACAATACTGTACTTTTTCGTCTCACGTGCCCCAAAATTTAACGACACCACTACATTGATTAGAAGCTTGGCCAATAATTATTAGATAGTTGTGCTAGAGATGTATGGAGTGCATTACAATGAATATTTCTTTTCTACAACCAATGCACGATCTTTCACAAAATTTGACATGTGATGGCTGCTATCCCACAACACTTTCCTAACAAAACTGGTCTTGAAATCGTCACTTTTACTTTTACCAAGGCAAAGTTATGTCCAACGTGCACATTATCACCAATCGCTTGGATAATCTTCCTCTTCGTGGTCTTTTAAATGTGTCAGGGTTCTATTGGGGTCTTCTTATAAAAACAGGTTTTGGCTGGGCTATGGACTCGATGGATACCTTTCTCTTTACGTACTCTATGACTAATGGGTGGCTTAAAGATATTCATAATGGTGATGGTTCTGTCTTAAGTGGCCGTCAAAAAGGGTTACTTGGTTCAGCGGCTTTTGCGGGTTCACTTTTTGGTGCAATTGCATTTGGTCAACTTGCCGACACTTATGGACGAAAACCATTATTCATGGCTACACTTTTGATATTCTTGCTTGCAACATTGGTGTGTGGGGCTGCCGATAGCTACGGTGTCCTGCTTGCATTCCGATTTATCGCTGGGTTCGGTCTTGGTGGTGAACTACCGGTGGCAGCTGCACTCGTACAAGAACTAACTCCAGCGGCGGTGCGAGGCAGAATTATTGTATTACTAGAATCCTTTTGGTCTATTGGTTGCATGATGGCTGTGCTTCTTGCCATTGAGCTCACCAAACACATTTCATGGCGATCAGTGTTTTATATTTCAGCAATTCCAGCGGTGTATGCTGTAGCTATTCGTTATATTGTCCCCGAGTCACCAAAATGGCTTGCTAGCGTTGGCCGCATGGAAGAAGCTGAAGCAATTGTCGAGAAAATTGAAAAAGCCCACGGTGTACAGTATGATAAACCCACCGAAGATGGCAAAGTCCATGCAGTTGAAAATACAACATTTGATGTTTCTCATCTTAAAGCCTATGAACGAGTGGGATTAATGTTTCGTGGTGAATTTTTAACGCGCACACTTGTGCTTTGGACAGTTTGGATTTGCTTAGCATTCTCATATTATGCTGTTTACATTTGGCTGCCAACGCTACGATCAAAAGAACCTGGTGGCTTTAACCTCAATGGTGCCACTGGAACCATGTTTTTCATTATCTTTTGGCAATTCCCAGGTTATCTCTCTGCTGCATATCTTGTTGAAATTATCGGGCGTAAATTGACTCTTGCATTATATTTGGTGTGCTCAATTATATCGGCTCTTGCATTTGGTTATGTAGCCAACACGCAGACTAATTTAATGGTCACTGGTGCATTCATGTCTTGGTTCATGCTTGGTGCCTGGGGCTCACTTTATGCCTACACTCCTGAAAACTATCCTACACCAATTCGAGCTATGGGAGCATCATACCCATCAGCATTTAGTCGTATTGGAGCCATTGCAGGACCCTATGTTGTTCCTATTATGATTGAAAATGGAAGCACAAGTAAAACAATCATGTGGGTTTGTGCTGGTGTCTTGCTTTTTGCAACTGTGATTTTAATTGCATTCGGCTTTGAATCGCGAGGAAAAGATGTCGAATCAGCACCAAAAGTTGAAGGTTATTTGCATCAAAAGAAAGGACTTGGAGGCCCAGTTGAAACACCTCGATTTGATGATGTATAAATGCATTATGAAAGCTCATATAATATATCGTTTAATTCAAATTTTCTTGTAGCAAATTGGAATGTTCACACGTACCCAAGGATTATTCGACATTGTATCCATTTGAACAAGCTAAGTAATCTTCATTCTTTAGCTGGTATAAAGATTTCTAATTCATTTCATTTCAAAAAGTATTTTTCTTTCTTCACACTCAGCATTGAATACATATAATTGATGGTCCAGATTGGCAATTATAAACTTTAAGACTGATAATAGGACACGAAAAAAGTTACGATATAACAAACTGTTGTGGTCTTATGATCGGTTCAATTTTAGACAATGCTTTATGAGATCTGCACAAGTTGCTCTAGGTCCAACATTTATACCTACTCGAATTGACTGGAGTCACTTATCAATCCTTTTTAGCGCATTACTTTGTCTTAACATTGCAGTGACGGTAATCATGCATTACATTGCGTATTGATTTAAAATTGAGAATGTAGCCTTTGAAAGCCTACTTTGTAGAGCCTTTTCCATGGCAAATTGAATCACCTCCAGCAATTATGAATAACTAAAGCGTTGCATGGGAGACCAAGCAATCGTATTTTATCCAATATTTCCAAACTAGGTAGAAGGATTTGAATTACTTTTATTAAACTACTAGATAGATATAACATTAGTTCGATGGAAGGCGATATGAGTATAAATGTTAATGGAAGCACGTAATTATTTACAAATGTTATTCGATAGCCTCAGCAATCAAGTGATTGCCAAACCACATTAATGACGTATTTTATTGGAGGTATATTTTACTCCACTACAACACAAATAGTTTGTGTGAATTCTTTGAAGGTTTACAAAATGAGTCAGCTATAGCACGATGCTATGAACCTGATATTTTTACAATTAAATTGGGGATTGTGTGCACTTGGACAAAGTTGAAAGTTGAAACAAATACATTTGTGTTGCCGCAGGAAGCAAGAGTTTATTTGACTTATCGCATGGCATCAACTCCTTTGTATTTAAGCTTTAAACTGTGTTACCGAGTACTTTTATCAATTTTTATACTTGTGCAAATGTGGTCACAGTACTACAAATACTACATCGAACTCATTGTCAATTGACCAAATCCAGTCGGTGCTATATAATTGTAGGTGAACCAACGAGTATTATACTATTAAGTCCAATTATTTGTACTTGTCTTGTCGTGGATGTTTGGCTAAGCACCGATGCATTTGTTATCGAAACTTTGGATGTAATTTGTTTTATCAACTGGAGTCTCTTTATATTTGGTTCTTTCTACCTCTCTCGCACAGTAGAATGCTGTTAGTTTGATATAGTGTTTTAATGTTAGGTATGGTTTTGCTATAGCTTTTTATTGCTGACATCTTTTGTATTAAAGCGGCTGCACTTGGAATTTCATTTTAGTTTCGCAGATCCATCTATGGTTCGAATTGTAGCTATCTTTGTTGCTGGCCCATTTACACAACTTCGTGCACACTCTGCCTTTGCTAAAATGTTTTGATAGCTATTTAATATTGTTGCAAAATCTGGACATCACATTGAATCAGCCTTGGTTATAATTCTCTACGTCTTGCTTATATAATTTCTTCCTGTTTTTAATTGATTTACTCACTTTGTCATTACCAAAAAGTGGCGGCATAGTTCGCAATCAACACAGTAACATTCCTTCCAACATAATGATGTAGAGCATCGATTATTCTTTGGAATTGAAGGCTTTTTCCTTGGTATTTCTCATGTTACTTGGGGATCCATTCAAAAGAATATTCATCAATATCCATCATTTAAACGATCGCCATGTATAAGCCAACGTGGAGCTGATTGTTATGTGGTGACGTACAACTTATTGGGCCAAGTTGATGACATTATTCGTTTAACTCTATTGCATTGCTTGGATTTGTCAAATCCACCACCAAATTTTACAATTAAGGAGCGGAAAGGAATATCCTCTTTTGGTAAATTGGATTTTAAACAATGTGTGGATGGAACGATTGTTTGTATGGTAGTTAGCTCCATCAATCCAAATTGCATTTGGTTTGAATAAATCAACTTCATTTTGTAATTGATATATTTGGAAAAACACTATTACCACTACTCTTTTGGTTCAACCCCTAAAACATAGGTTGGCATACACAATTTTCATTAATAAGCACACCAGACTCGATTTATATGCAATACGTCCCATGTTGTCCATTTTATCTGGCATCCCAACTGAATGATCTGTAATACGATGATCCCATATATCAGAGGAGGTAGACCCAACTGAATAATCAACGCCACATATCAAATTGACGATCTTGTGCCAACATTGAATTCCTGCATTTGCTTATAATGACATAATTCTTCGTAATAAAGTTGCTACACTACAAGAACAATAACAAAAATCCACCGAGTTTAGTGAATTACAAGGAAAAGTCAACGAACTCAAACAAAAGACATCGCCGAAATCCAAACCTTCAAACTCAAGATGTCTTGTCTCGATATCACGCATAATCACACTCTACCTTGGGTAAATGATGAACTCAGTAATTTACGAGCGGAGAAGATGGATCAAGATGTACTGATTATAGATCTAAAGACAAAAATGGCTCGCGACCATGCACATGCCAAGATTTGTGTTGCTCATGAAATTCATTGCATACAAGAGCAAATGACAAGTCTTTAGAATTTTACGCTGAGCAACTTAAGACCTGTTATCGAAATCAACTTAACAAAATTGAAACTAAAGAGAAAAATGTTAATCCAAAGAACCTGTGTTATGTACAGTGGATAACGATCAAATCGTGAAATACCATCATTTGGTAAATGATTTGGTCTCAATACTCGACATGATACGATGCAATGGTGTTGTGAAAGCACGAGATTTGCTGACACACAAAGTTTTATTTGGATGCAGCGGTAAAAAGCTTGAATGATTCCGTTTAAGCATAAGCAAAAATGGCTCTCTGTATTTTGTGTCAACTTCACACTAATGAATATGAATTCAAATAGATTTTTTTTACCTCTTTCTATTACATTACAGCAAAACTTTCTTGAAAGAAGCAGCATAGATTAATGCACTAAACTTGAGAATAAATCTAAATGTGCCATAAAATAGTTCTAATGTGGTAATAAGTTCATTTCACCTATTGAATTGTAAATCACGAGACTGAAAAGTATCGATGCAAGACTCCGGTCAATGTTATCTCGATGGACATACCTGAACGGATCTCACGTGAAAGATAAATGTCAATGAGATCAAAAGCTTGTCCATTACGATGTCAGCTAAGCAGAGAGCAAACGTATTATTATGAATTGCGTCTGGTTCAAGTAACATTGCCCATTACGATGCTAATATGCTGAAATATATCAATTATCAACTGAAATAAACGATATTAAATAATGATAACTTGGAGAGGCAGTCTGCAATGCTTATAATTTAAATATATTATCACCTAAGCTTCATCAAATTGTGGTGTCATAATAACAGCACTATAGCCTCCTTTTTGTTTCAAGTAGGCTTCAACTTGAGGAGCAGATTCGACATTCTTTCCTCGCGATTCAAACCCAAAGATAAGAAGAACAATAGCAGCAAGTAGCAGACAACTGGAGCATACCCACATGATTGTTTTACTTGAACATCCATTTTCAATCATGATGGGCACAATATATGGACCAGCAATAGAACCAATACGACAAACTGCAATTGGGTATGAGGCACCCATAGCTCTAATTGGTGTTGGATAATTTTCAGGTGTGTATGCATACAGAGACCCCCATGAACCAAGCATGAACCACGACATAAAAGCCCCAGTTATCATTAAATTGGTTTGAGTATTTTCAACGTATCCAAATGCCATTGCTGAAACAAAGGAACCAACAAGATAAATTGACAATGTAATTTTACGGCCAATAATCTCAACGAGGTAAGCGGCTGAAAAATAGCCAGGAAATTGCCAAAATATAATAAAGAGCATTGTCCAAGTTGAGCCATTAAGGTTGAAGCCATTCTTTTCCTTCGATCTCAGACTTGGAAGCCAAATGTAAATTGCATAATACGAAAATGCCAAGCAAATCCAAACAATCCAAAGTACTATTGTACGAGAAAGAAATTCACCACGAAACATCAAACCAATACGTTCCAATGGTGTGAGCCCCGATACGTCAAAGCATGCTTCGTCATCGGCATGATCTACCTCAACCTTATCATTTGCCTTATCGTGTACGACACCATGAGCCTTTTCAATCTTTTCAACGATGGCTTCTGCTTCGTCCATTCGCCCAACATTAGCTAACCATTTTGGTGATTCAGGAATTAAAAAGCGAATAGCTACTGCATAGAGAGCTGGGATAGCCGATATATAAAACACTGTGCGCCATGACACGGATTTAGTGAGTTCAAATGCAAGAAGAACAGACACCATACACCCGATAGACCAGAAGGATTCAAGCAAAACAATGATTCGACCTCGAACTGGGGCTGGTGTTAATTCTTGTACAAGTGCAGATGCTACGGGGAGCTCGCCACCAAGACCAAATCCAGCAATAAAGCGAAAAGAAAGAAGCATACCATAACTATCAGCAGCACCACAAACAAGTGTAGCCAGCATAAATACCAAAAGTGTAAGCATGAACATGGGTTTACGACCAAAAGTATCTGCAAGTTGCCCAAATAGAATTGCACCAAATAGTGATCCAGCAAATGATGCCGAGCCAAGTAGACCAAGTTGACGACCATTTAACACAGTGGCTGTTTTTGTCTCAACATCATAATTTACAATAGACTTTTGCCACCCGTGGCTTCCCAAATATGTAAAAAGGAATGTATCAAGTGAGTCCATACCCCAGCCGACACCAGCCTTCAGTAGCAAGCCCCAATAATACCCAGAGACACCGAGAAGACCTCGAATTGGTAAATTATCAAGACGTTTACTAATTTGAACAACGTTGTTCATGGCAAATTCCAAAATGATCCTTACAATGATGTGTGACTTTTATGACAAGTATTTGTAACTTCATATTTATTGCATATATTTCATCATAATATACTTGAGTTATGTATTGCATTGAAGCCATGAAACATTTACCTTGATATTATTATATGTAAGCATGCTTTTTAACCTCTCACATTACGGTTGGCTCATGTAGTGACTCAGCAAAATTACTGTGACACTATATCTCTTATAGTTAATATATAGTAAATATATTATATTAAACAATATATAATTTATGAAATACAAATTAGCGTATAGTTATTATACTGATGGATGGCTCATTTATAAAAAAAATAAAGAATATAATATTCTGAAAACACTACAGCTGCTTCGATTTATCTGGGTTCGTAAATGCACAAGCTATAAACATGGATACATAGATGCTTCGGGGGGGGGGTTCCTAGTAGTCACTTTGTTTTTATTTGGGTTTGAAGAGTCCTATTGGGTTCATGTTTAAATTTTCAATCAGCGATGACTCACTTTCTTTTTCGGATGACTCACTTGGGTACATTTTTGTAAATACTCTTAATATTAATACCAAGAAGTCACACTTTTATCATCTATCTTGTATCTCTTTGGCATGATTAAAGTTGTAATTCTCATAATAAACTGTTCAGGCTTTTTACACAATATGATTTCGCTTAAGATTTAGATTAACAAGTCCAAATCTTAATATTGCGCATAAAAATGAGTGTATGCAAAGCTTCTTTGACACTGTTATGTTCATGCCGACATAAAGATTCCTATTTGCTGTGATTACGCGGGCAATGTCGTAGAATTCATTAAGGCAATGCGTCCTTGATCTTTTCTACTACTGACGGCCAATGTGATGCCCAATGTGGAGGGATTTCGTTAAAGTTGCGGATATAATTTTGGAGCAAATGCATTCCAGCGTTTAAGTCACCATGTAAAAGTGGGTGCAAATTTGAAAAGTTTCCCATGGTTCGACTTGCTGCTATGTAATCCTTTCTTTCAAGGAGGCCGTACAAAATGTAAAGAAGACTCGAAGTAAACCAAAGCTCTTCACGAATATCGAGGGCTTGATTCCACTGGACGATATCTTGGAGTAATAAAGGTAGCTGAGTCCATTCTCGACTTGGATAACGAAGCAGTATCAGTTGCTGCTCTAGCAACGATGATGGCACCAGTTTGTTTGACAATAATTCATTCAATATCGCCTCATGTTGGTTTTTGAATCGACTTAGGAGCCCAAGTGTCAATTGGCTTTGAGGCAAAATTGAAATTAAATGCACAATGTCTTGTTCACACCAACTAGCATAGGCTGCACCATCATTTTGCACAATGTCGATCAGCATTTGAAGGCTCCAACTATTGCGTTGCCACAGCGATTGCCAAAGCGGTGTGACTTCCAATTCTTCGGTGATATTTTCCAAGTTTTGTTCCGATGATATCACATTGCGAATTGTCATTTCCTTTTCTTTTTCCCAGGTCACCTCGCTAATAATATTTTTGTATGACTGATATAAAAGCAAAACTTCCGCTAGAGCTTTGGTTGCTTCAAGAGTATCGGGCAAAACCTTCAAAGCATAATTAAACAATGAACCAAATTCCTCAATCGCTGTATTTTCATGATCAGCCCATGGTGTATTTGGTGCAATTTTGTGAAGTTTGGCAAGGATTGAGACTGCTGCTTCCACCGTACCAATCGTTGTATTTTGCAGCTTTAATGATGGGACATACTTTGTCAGAGACTTGAGAGCTTGCTGTCTTTGGGATGGGTCAATATTTATGTCTTTGACATGGTCTTGGACGTGCATCAACCACGAGTGTTCAGTTTTGTTAAATGCATCCAGTTCAATGCTCTTAAAGCATGGAAGACGCACACGTTTAACCCAAGCCGAATTGACAGGAATGTCGCTCCACTTTACTTTGCAGTAGTCATCAAAGTCTTCCGCTGGACTGGCCAAGGATATATCTATACTGTGTAGCCAAACAGCATCAACTTTAGGTCCAATCGGCAAGCGATGCAAAAGCTGTAAAAGAATGTGGCACTGTGCAAGCGATAATTGTTTGTTAAGCCACAAATCCTCTGGTAGTATCGTTGCCTTCGAGTATGGAAATCCATAGGATGCCGTAGAAATTTTCCATTCATCAAGTAATGCCAAAATAGTAATCCAAACTGCTTGAATTTCAAGAAAGGCAACAACATCCTGCTTATCTTTTGATAAAGGTCGTCCAGCAACTAGGGCATAAGTGTCTTCGACCATTTCCACTCGCTTTCGTGGAGAAACATTCGGTGCAATGAGTTTAGACGATGTAAATGTATAACCAAGCATTAAAAACGATCGTGCAGGATTCAAAAGTAAATGCAAAAACTCAATTGCATGAGCATTAGACAGACCCGATGCAAATGGTGCGCACGATTCGTACGCTAGGGCAATATCATGCTTTGATCGGCTCAGCACCAAATCAAGATAAATAAGTACAACATTGCTGGTTGGAATACCATGAACTTTACGAAGCATGTTTGCTAGCAAGCGAATGTTTTGACCAGTTAGTATTGGTAATACAGTGAGTAGAGCAGCCGAAGCTTGTTCTTTTTCGTCAATATGGAATCCTGTAAATGCCTTAAAGTCAATAGAGACTCCCATTTTGCGAATTTCTTTGGCACTGGCAATGAATAATTTGACACGATCAATTGATACATCAACGGTTGGGTCTTGTTGCCAAGCAAGCGATACAACTCTCCAAATAAACTCAAGCCCAATGATATCTGTAGATGCCACAAGGTCGTACGTTGTGTTTAAAAGACTGTCAACTAGTTTACTAGGCTTTGTCAGAGCAAATTCCAGTACTGTCAATTTTGGCTCTAAAGGCAAATAGAGTTGAGCTTTTTTTAATTCAAGTTCACGAGGTGCTTTAGATAAGAGCATTGCCCTGATAAACCGATCATTTAGGTTCCACATATCCATCTTATATTCTTGCAGAATTGTAATAGCATCAGTAAGAGCATTGATATCCACCATAATCATTTCACATAAGGACTCGTATCGATATTTTTCATTGGAGTTGAATTCATCCCGTCGCAATTTAGGTAGCAAGGCTACGACCTTATCAACATTTGCAGCTTGAGTAGAGCTGACTTGAAGGGTTGCAAATTCATCAGCATATTGAGTGCCCTCTAAAGCATCATGAGCCAAACGAGCAATATTCAGTTGGCGAGCATTATCATCAGCACAAGAATTAAAAGACTCCAGCCAAAGATCATAAGTTGTCTCTAGTGGCAAGTTAGAAATATAACAAAGTGTCAAGGCAACAGCGTCTTCATCGTCAAATAATACTGTAGCTAGACTTGCTTTAGCCAAAAGTAACAAAGTATCTGAAGATCCAACTTGAGCATCAGAAAATGCAGCTTCAAGCTGATACATGACTTGGTAGGCAGCAACTGGCGGTGATACTATTTCAGCGTACACAACAAGTTGTTCTCGAAGCCATTCACATTCGTTTATGTGGTGTTCCTTAGAAAATCCCTTGCGATCTTCCAGCGACAAATCTAAAAGCGAAGCCGCTTGACACATAGCAGTGAGTTTCTTTTGCCAACCAAGGATTATGGAAAAGAGTGTTCCGTCACTCACTCGTAAAAGTGCATCAGCTGCTAAGTTGCAACGTGCCGACCAGTCCAAACAAGCAGAACAGCTAATAACATCAAGAACTAGTTGGTACACGAGCACAGATTCACTGTCCAGCATATCACGAGTCATTGAAATGGCAGCAGTAAATTCGTGGCATTGCAAGAGAGAGTAAACAGCCCAAGTTTGAAGTTGGATGATATGTTCATGTAGCTTTAACCACTTGCTGACATCGACAATGTGGTGAGCCGCACTACTATCTGGGTATGTAGTTAATATCATTTGAAGCATCTCAACTCGATCATTTATGGATTTCTTCATAAGATCCATTGGTGGGCATGATACATGCGACCAAGTCTCAACATACGTAGCTGCATCCATCAATTGAAGAAGCTCGTCTTTGTCATCGCTCGCATCTTTTATCCATGATAGAATTGTTCGAGCAGCTGAAAGGCACGGCGAAGTAGCAGCAGTGGCTCGCTCCATGTGAAATTTAGCCGACTTCAATAAAATCGCGGTAGTTGCAGGACTCGAAGGAATTAACATCTCCAATGACTCAGGGAGATCAATCGATTCTTTTAAAAGAGTTCCAAGAGCAATACCAACTGCGTCTTCTTCTTTAAAACAATGGAATACAAGATTACACATTTGCTTGGCATCATCAAGAGCAACTTTGAGATCATTTGCACAAAGAGAAAAATGCTGAAAGATTTCTGTTGCGAAGGCTTCATCATTTTGTCGAAGTTGTAGCGTTTGTGGACTGTAATAAAGTCCATAGGCTGCACATCGTTCCATGCCATCCATCCACATTTGCAGCTCATCGACCTAATTACAACTTTTTACAAAAGCATAAAGTTGTTAACATACTTGCGTGTGCAATTCCTGTAAGGCTATATCGTTGTCTGGAGCATGTGCTGGTAAGGACTCAAATATGCTCCACGCCAACTCGACAAAAGTGCTCTGTCTAATGCACAATAATTAATCTGGATGAAAGTTATGAGCCTTACTGTTCTTTAGCAGCCAGGTCAAAACCAAGACATGCAACTAAAGCCGATTCGATGAATAATATAGTGTTTTGTATGATTCGGTCAGAGTTCTTAGGGCAACTGGCCTTAAGCAAGCTTGCAGCCCACCGAAAGTTGTCCAAATTGTTCATATCAAGTTCTTGAAGGAATTTGCACAATTGATTTTCAGTAAAAAGTTGATACTGTAGACATAATGCGACGTTGTGGGAGTCATACGTTAAAAGTTGAGAGAGTTTTTCGTTGACAGAAAGGTGAATCCACTGATTTATTGTCCACTCAAGAGGCACGTCGATATCACAATCATAGACAAAATGGTAAAATTGAGTAATCTGGCGGTGCAAGTCGACATATTGCTCGATAGCAGACGATGCATCTGTCATGATGAATAAATAAGACAGGAAAGGGAAAATATGCTACCTGCATCCTCCTTTAGGTTAACACAATCCGCCGAGATATCAAGTAAGGTTTTTGCAGCCTCAAGTTGTCCAAGTTGAGTTTCCATGTCAATGGCACGCTGGCTAAACCAGGCACACAAAGAATCTCGTTGCACTTCTAGTGAATCTTGACTCTGAAACCATTCAGGGTCATCCACAGTAAAGCCAGGAATATCACGAAGTCGTGATGGTGCTGGCACACCTACAATTATAGTTCATTTTGTGTTTTTAGCTTTAGAGTACCTTTGTCATAGGAGTAATACGTTTTCGCAGAGTCTTCGACCAAGCACGGTAGTAAATGAGCATATTCTGTGGGATCCAAAGCAAGTGGTAGCTCACATAAAATATCTAAACGATATGGCAGTAACTCAAAGCCATATCGTTCCATGATAATTGTCAAAGCAATGACTCGACCATCTCTTGCTAGAGCGGTTGCTGTCTCTAGCATGGTTGAATCCATAAAAGTCTCCAAAATCGTTGGATGGAAGAATGGCTCTAGTGATTCATTCATAACAAGTTCATCTAAACTTGATGGATCAAAGCGTGATGTGGTTTCCGTATTTACAAGCAGTAAGAACGTCTCAAGCATATCAAGAAGCCTTTGAAGCACCACAAACGATTTATCTAATGACAAGCCAAATTTCCAGAGCCGAGCACATGACTTAGCCGAGTCTTCTAGAGTTGTTGCCACTGTGTGTTGTACCCACGAAATATCTTTTATATGAGTCAAGTGCTTATGAATTCGAGTATCCACATCAGGCGTGGCTAGAGCAGCAGCTTTATGAGCTTCGTCAATATCTAACATATCGTTTTCCTTTGCTAATGCCAATGCTTCTTCAAAGCGATGGTCTTTGATTCGATAGCGATAGACAACATCAATTGGAAGCTCCAAGAACGGAGTCACTTGTAAGCCTTCCCCAATGGAAATAAAGTAAAAGCCATTGGCACACGCTGCAACAGAACCATGGTCTGCTTTTTCAATTTTATAAGATGAATTGGCGATTAAACTCGTAGAATCGGTGTCGAATGGATATTCCACTATATGTCCATCACCAAAGGCGACGATAAGGTGATAGTTTAACCAACATAAACCAAGTGAAGATTTGTCATCAGCAAGGGTCCATGGTACAATTGCAGCTGAAGTATCAATCTAAATGCTAATTACAGTGAATCTTTTTGGTGATGAAAAAATACCTGACGCAAAGAAATTCTGCCTTTACGATCTAACAATGCTACAAAGGTACCATTCGGTGATACAGCAAGCTGGGTGATTTGGCCTGGAGTCACTGCCTCAGCTTCAGTCGGGAGCCCCAAGAATGCTTTAGCTGTAGACCAAAGTCCAGGAGTAGAATCTGTATCCGATTCCAACTTACTCATTGATGCTTCATCATCGAGAACAGTGGTAAAGTGCTGTAGTTCAGCAGTAGGTTCTTTCTCAAGATTGAGCTTCCAGATACTGAGACTAGAGGCTAAACTCATGTGAGGACTGGAGCTACGAACT
Organism: Thraustotheca clavata; assembly: GCA_002081575.1. Lineage (NCBI taxonomy): Eukaryota > Oomycota > Saprolegniomycetes > Saprolegniales > Achlyaceae > Thraustotheca > Thraustotheca clavata. The sequence goes on along the minus strand of JNBS01001064.1, from coordinate 9,121 downwards.
CCTCCAGCAACAACAAATATACCAGATTCCTTGTCCAATGTCACACTTGTCAAATTAGGATGCCATTGCGTCAAATTTGCCAAACGTACTATAGTTTCCACAGTATTTTGAATGCGAATATGAAGTACATCGCCTTTGACACAAACCACAAGCAAAACAATTTCAAATAACGAAGCACTCACAATTCGATTGTGCAAGACAATCGTACGCCATGGAGTCGAGGGAACTTCCAAAACACGTGAAAGAAAAGGATTTCCTTCATAATACACCGAAAGACAATTGGGATTGAGCCATCCTGCTACAAAAGTGCCTTCGTCACTCATTCCGGCCGTGAAAGGTAAAAATGGCAGCTCCTTCGCCTTCCCATGCAAACCCAAATGTGTTGCAGAGGGAAAACCAACAAGTACAGCTTCATTCGCTGCCGAAACAAGCAGATCTACCGACGTAATTACCCCGGGAATCGGGACTTCGTATCTCTCCTGCTTTCCTTGTTCAAGCATCTTACTTAAATGAAAGTCCGGATAATTACTCCGGATAAAGATGCAATAAGATTGTGGTAACAATTTTTCAAAAAACCTTATTTTTTAGTTCATCGATTCCAGTGCATAAATTTATTTATTTCATCTCTATCTATGGAGCTTTTGCTTAAGCCCTCAATATATTCTCTAAATTTTACATACTGTTTTAATCAACTTCTTTTTCTTCATCTTCACTGTCCACTATCCGAGTCACTCGAACTATCAGTGTCACTGCTATCACCACTATCATCACTATCATTTGAATCATCACTGTCTTCCTCGCTGTCACTATCCAAGTCTTCATCATCACTCAAAGAGTTTTCAATCTTGTTTGGTGTGTATCCATCAGGCACTCGTACCAAAATATGGATAGCTTTACCAGGCATAAAATGAAGACTATCAAGGTAATCCTCAATAGATAATTTTGGTGACGTTTTCACCACTTTATCCAAGAATTCACCGCCCAAATCGTCATTCTTTAAAGCATCAATTTGATCGTCTTCACAATCAATCAAAAGTCTATTTTTGCTTCATACAAATTCAATTTATCATAATCACATTTAATATGTTTAGCTTTCTTTTGCTATATTAAATGCTTCAATTCACCCACAATTTGCTTGCCGTCAACATCCACATAAAATACACTGCCAGTGTGTGAGATTAAGCAAATAAGTGTTCGCTTCATAATTTCGTGTAAACTGCAACGTATTCACTTAGCACAGTTGGTGTAAGGTCCTTTAATACGAATTTTCGATCACATAATTGAAAGTGACTCGTTAATTTAAACTAGACTTGTACTTTTCTCTTAGATTTATCGGTCCCCCCCCACATATATTTCATGTGTATTGATTGCAATATACTTGATTACTATGTGCTCAACTTACAGCTCTTAACAAAATATGGACAATGTATTAAGAAGGAAATATAAACTACAAATAATTGTCTTCGATCAACTTGACACTCCATACGTGGCATATCTGTTTGCTGCAAATTGCACAGTATACTTCATAGCTGGATTACCGAAGCCCATACTTTCAATGAAGCGTCTTTGTTTTTCACCTGAATCAACCACATGCCGAGTTTTTTGCTTCTTCGCTTTCGGCAATTTTTTGGCAACAGGAACTCCACAACATTTCTTGGAATCTGTCAACTTGCACAGAAGAATTTTTTCGTCAACGAGAGGCAATTCAATTTCATTGTGCAGAGCGCATTGAGTAAGAATTGCTTTGATTGCAGCAAGGCCATCAGTAGGATTTGAGTACATTGTCTTAAAGATAGTTCTTTTGTCTTGAGTTTTCGAGATCAAATAGAAATCCCATTGATTTGACAAGTTGGTGTACAATGCCACTGCAGACTCATCATTTCGTAATGCGTCAAGAGCAATAAGCTTGGCTAATACTTGAGTATTGTCTACAACTTCATCACTTTTGTTAATTTCAATCAAAAGTTTCTGTCCCGGTAAGTTCACGAGGTCATGAGGAAATTCCAGCACTTGATTGTGCAAAATTATGATGTCTGTGCCGCCATTGAGTTGAAACTCTTTTGCATTAACACTGAGAAGAACCTTTTGATTGCTGAAATCATAGACACAAAGTTGTAGTGCGTCCAGAGCTTTGGAAAGCTTTTCATTCAGATATTTGAAGCAGAGCTTAATGCAGCTCTTGTCTTCTATACTTTCCCACTTAAAGCTTTCAACGGACTGTGCAGACACAGTACTTGGTTTCTTGATCACTGATTTTAAATATATCCCCAATGTCGACAATAGAATTTGGATTTGAGTTTGATTCATTTCTGCCATGTTGTACTTTAAAGCATCATTTACATTGGAATTGAACTCATAATCGCTTTCAACATCGCTTTCAGATTCTTCATCTTCACCTCGAGATGGGATGAAATCGTCAGGTATTCGAACCATGACGTGGATAACTTGATCAGGAATGTTGTGAAAACCATCAAAGTAGGCATCAACATGTAATTTGGACGATATAGGAACCAATTTCGACCAGTAATAATCATCAAAATCATTATCCATCATGGATTCGTTGTCATCGTCATCCCATTCAAACCAATGAAAACGCTGTCGTGCTTCGTACAATTCTAATTGATCAGCATCACACTTGATGTATTTGCTCTTTTTTTGCTTGATAAGTTTTTTCAATTCTTTTATCGATTGTTTGCCATCAATCTCCACAACACAAACACTGGCAACGTAAGGAATCAAGCAAACAAGTGTTCTCTTCATCGCAAATATTCAAGTGAACGAATTAGTAAATGATCAAAGGAAAGTTGTTCTCTGTCAGTTGTGATGTCAATAAGTTGTCCTACAATAAATAGTATCGTTAGTTGTCATTTGATAGGAGGTATCTATTTCACGACAACATTATACAAAAGATTAGAATTATTGTTTATGCATCCAATACGTTGTGTAATTGTTCAATAAAGCCCTGGATATCATCCATTTGAATTTCCATGACTGTCGTATCGAATCCATCATGAGTGTATTTCGCACCAGTCTCTGCGGCAGCCATTTTAAATGCAGTGCCGAGTTTACTAAAGAGAAAACAATGAGCATTATATATAGAACAATATAGCTTACTTGCGATGAATTTCTCCGGCACGTTCAGGACAAGTGACACCAACAATTAAGTAGACATTTTGAGTCTTTAAATGGCACAAAAGCACAAATGGGCATGCTTGTTTTCCTGTCCATTTACCTTGTTCTCGGTGAACATCAACAAGGAAAAGTGCAAGTTTAGATAAAGTAGACGGATGGGCAAATACTGCTTCATCGTCTTCACTTAAACGCAAGCAAACATAACGAAAATGTTTGATACGAACGATGAGTTTTCGATCCAAAATCGAAATACCCATGGAAACAATGGCTTTCTGCATTGTCATGGCAAGTTTAATACCTTGCTCCATTAGGGTACATGATCGTTTACTCTTACTACGAGGGGTAAGGAATAACAAAAAAAAGTAGTTTACCAAGGAAGGGCACGAGAAGCAATGTGAAAACTGTGCTGCCAAAATGGAACTCCTTCATCCATTGCAAGGATATCTGGGATTTTCTTTTCAACTGATTTTCTAATCAAATATGGTGGAGCTTCAAGTAGTGCAGAGATGCCATGAACCACATCAGCAGCACACCATTGATACTTAAATTCTATGCATATTTATAAAATCGAGATTCAATTTACAATTTATACCAAATTGTCGACGGAATGAGCCATACATGATTTCATCCAACTCGAATTCTGGAGCGATTTCTTGGAGCTTTTCACGAAGTTTGTTCTTGAGCTCCATGGACATGAAAGTGTAGCTACAAAAAATGAACTGCCTAATTGAAATGCTACTTTCAGCTACCTTTGTTGACATTCTTTAAGCGATAATCCCATTCGTGCAAGAAACACTTCAAGCTCATCTTTTCCCGCCGACTGCCATGTTTTGAGCTTTGCAGCAATATAGTTGGAGTAATACATGCTGTTATAAAGTGACCAATGTCGATATAATAAGAATCTGTATTCTTCTTCAAAAGCAATGGTTCCACCATGTACTAAATGTGATTAGAGAAAGAGAGATATAAATCTAATACCTGAAGGTAAAGCAGTACCATCAATATCAGTCACATCTTCCACAGCTTGATTTAACGATAAGACTTCATCTTGAAATTTTTGAACAAACATGTTATAATTCTGCGCATCAATTTGTTGAGAAAGAAATTGTTTTGTAAAACCAACAATAGCAAACCATACTTTATCTGGTGTGCTTTGGTTGATTTGAGTAGCAAGTTCATACAAAATTGTGGAAGCAGGTGCACCATAATATGAACCACGATAATATTGAAGAATTTCCAATCTTCTTTGGCTAGAAAATAATGAATATGGCATTTTAGGATATTTTGCTTACTATTTTAAAGATCCTTGAGGTTTAGCTGCAGGTACCTTTTCCAATTCAGGTTCATCATCCAATTCATTATCACTGCCTTCTTTTTCCAAAGCATCATCTGCTTCATTATCTTCACCTTCGTTAACTCCATCAACACCATCACTTTCTTCTATTCCTTCAATTATATCACCGCCATCTTCATTAATAATTTCATCTTCTTTCGTTTGGCTCAAATCTTCATTGGATTCTGTTGGTTCAGGAACAGCAACATCAAGAGTAATTTCAGCTTCTCCCTCCATCGAGTCATCACTTTCAGTTCGTTTTCTCTTTTTCGATTCGTTTTCATCATTCTCTTCATCATCTGCACTTTCCGCTTCACTTTCTTCATCATCTTCATCCTGTTCAATTGCTTCAATATCAGGTCCATCTTGTGGAAACTCTTCTTCTGCTTGTGCTTCATCATCAAACAAAAACACTGTACCATGTCGATCATAAACATTTGCCAAATGAATCGGTCGATGGCTATCAATGACATAAACCTTAATATTCGTGCCTTGCAATTGCATCGTGGAGTAAATATCAATCATAGCTCCACAATTAATCAAAAAGACTGAACGAATATCTGCTGCAAACGTTGTGTCGGCTAACTGCTGGTTACCAACCACAGGCTGAAGCGAGTAACTAATCATATCAGCCTGCAAAATCGCCGTCAAAATCGACGATGCTGCAATCGAATCCGCATCAAGAGCTACAAGCAACAAGACACTCGCCCCCGTACAGTCAATCGCATCGGAAATCACTTGCTTGTACGCAACGCGGAACTGTTCCCGCGGCCAAAGCATCTACTGGTGGGCAGTTGGGTGCCAATTAAAAACTGATTTTGAATTTTGCGCGCCAAAAGTCAAACTCAAAATTTTATATGATCAAGAAATCCTTTAATGTGTTGATAATGATCTAATACACTGATAGACAATGATTTAAATGATTTAGTTGATGAATAGCACTAAATATTCATTGTGTAGTATGAATTAGATAGACTTGATTGATATTTGATGAAAAATAGTTGAAAATTGGATATTCACAAGTATATTTGTTGTGATAATGGATCGAGGAATGTAAATTCGAGTGCTTATGTATATGAACATGTAGAGATAAAGGTATTAATGATTCAATTGATTGTTAGAAAGATGTAGCATTGATTTGATTGATATTTAATGTAAAATAGTAAAAAATTGTATATTAACTCGTATAGTTTAAGGTATTGATGAATAGATAAATGGAAATTGGAGTGAATATGGGATGAATAGTGTAGAGATAAAGCTTGTAAATGATTTATATGGTGATAAAGCTGGAATATGTCGTGGGGAGGAAGTAGATATTCTTGACTGTATTAATTGGTGATAGTATTTTACATTGTGATGAGTCAACAAGAAGAGAAGAGCGGTTTAGGACTTGGGACTGCGTTCTTGGTGGTTGTCCCGATTGTAGGAGTTGTGGTGTATCGATTTGCTAAACATCCATTGAAAAGTTTACCTGGTCCAGTGTCCAAGAGCGCCTTTTATGGCAATGCGTTAGTGTAGTTTGATATGTAGAAAATGGTAATTTTTATGTGTAGACGTGAATTTGGAAGTACAAGTTGGAGTGAGACGAATCGATTTCCTGAACCTTTTACTACATGGTAGAAAGAATTGAGTTTTAGTTAATGGGATATTGTTTTAGGACGAAAAAATATGGTGGTGCTTTTTATTATCGTGTATTCTTTTATCATCGAGTGAATTTATCGGATCCACAAGCACTGAAACATGTTCTTGTGACGAATTCAACAAATTATCCAAGATCGGATGTATCAAGAGCAATCTTTCAAGTAATTGATGAAATTGGATGAAAGATTTGATGATTTTGGTACTAGAATATGACGGATGGCCAAGGACTTTTAAATTCCGAAGATCCTTTGCATGCTGCACAACGTAAAACTTTTCAACCACAATTTACACACAATGAAATTAAATCATATATTTCAATATTTGACAAGGAAACTCAAACACTTGAAAAATATTTAGATGAAAATGAAGGATCTGTGCTTGATATTCCTGATAGTATTGTTTTTTCACAAATATTCTAGTACTAATCAAGTTGAAATAGCTATAACAAGACTTACTTTGAATATCATTGGAAAAGCTGCATTTAGTTATGACTTTAAAACCTTTGACAAGAACAATGAACAAGCTAAAGTAGTTCTTGATTCGTTTGAACTACTTAATGCACCTCCAAAATTCTTGTACACAATGGGACTCATTTACATTCCTGGATTTAAACATTGGCCATTACAACTTTTAAAACAAATTAACAAAGCAAAAAAAGCCCTATACGAAATTATTGAAAATGTCATTGAACACAAAAGTGCTTTACAATCTATCAACAATCAACGTGATCTTTTGGATATGATGCTTGCATCAAATGAAATGACACCAAAAGAAGCACGAGTTCATGTGATGACATTTATGTTTGCTGGACATGAGACAACTAGCAATACTCTATGTTGGATTTTGGCAATGCTTTCACAACATCCTGAAGTTGAGGTTAAAGTTGCAGAAGAATGTTTTCAAGCAATTAAAACTTATGGAGCAACTTGGGATATTGTAGACAAGCTTCCTTTTTTGACAGCAACAATTAAAGAAACTATGCGCATGTATCCAACTGCCCCTTTTATCGCGTCTCGTGTTTGCCTACAAGATGATAATATTCCTCTTTCTGATGGCACGTCATTTTATATCCCAAAGGTATTGGAGCATTTATCTATGTGAACTAATTTTCAAATAGGGATCGCACGTGTCTTTCAGTACTGGTGCCATCAATAGAAATCCATTGTATTGGAGTCAACCAGACATGTTTTTACCAGGTAGCACTAGCTACTCTTATCCAATTTAAATAGATCATTTATCTTGTAGAACGCTTCATAGAAAGTTCATCAATTTACGAAGAGGATCGAAATCTTCGTAATGGAAGAGGAAATACATTTATGTACATGCCATTTAGCGCTGGTAAAAACAAATTTTGAAAAATATTTCATATGAATTTACAAAATAGGATCGAAAAATTGTATTGGAAAGCGCTTTGCTCTAGTTGAAATGCAACTTGTACTAGCCAAATTACTATCCAAGTACAAGTTTTCTTGTACGTCTGATGCTGTTCTATTCCCCAAAATGACTGGGGTCACTATTAAGCCCAAAAATCTAAAGATGACAGTTCATCGGCGAACTTCTGCATTGTAATCGGTAGGCTATATAGATAGCCTTTTTATGCTTTTATATCTAATTCACTTTTATGCCTGTTTGGTATTTTCTAGTCTATGATACAATTTTGCATGGGAACATAAAAGAACATGGTAAAAATCACAAATATTGCAACGACAAGACGATATTCATTTTTTGAACCAATCTGTCTGAAATTTGCCATTTCGATGTTCAATTGAGAAATTGTCTTGTCGATAGAGACGTAAGTCATCCTTATCATGAATACAATAAAAAAAGTTAAAAGAATTGATAAACCCAACCTATTCTGAAATGGATGTATAATTTCTGCTATCAGAATCGCGAACACTAATAGCTACAAGCATTAGTTTGAAATCTGATTTTTACAAAGGACATCATGAAAAATGTACCCGATACTTTCATATGCCACTCTATACTGTAGTATCGACGACGTCTAAATCCAATATCCATGCGACACTGGACTAATATTTACCAAGCTGCTTTAAGGAAGCAGTTAGAGGACTTTTAATAATGGGCTTAATAGTTTTATTGCTTATTGTTTGAGCTTCGTAGATGCAATTTAGATGTGTAAAATCGTATCCCAATTTTCGTACTGCATCTTCAGAAATGCTTTTGTATCCGAAGAAAATTATGCATTATAAACTTCTGGTTCGCATGTCTATCCTATGTGGTCGTCGTGTTTTGTGTTTCACAAGCCAAAAAGTAAATATTAACCCAAAACTTCATTTTTTAACTTTTCTTTTAGTCAGTATGGCTCGATTTCTCACAGTATTGACTGCACTTGCAACCACCGCACTTGCTGCTGCTGGCAAGACTGCTTTCATTATTGTCGATGTTCAAAACGATTTTGCTCTTCCTACTGGTAATCTATCAGTAAGTGGTGGTGAAGCTATCATCCCAACCATCAACAATATCCGTGGTAAGGGAAAGTTTGACATGGTGGTTCGTACTCAAGATTGGCACCCACTTGGTCATTGCTCCTTTTACTCAACTTGGGCATCTAACCCACTTGCTTCTTTGTATGGATTGTTCTTGCTTCCCACCGGTATTGAGCAAATGCTCTGGCCAAACCATTGCACTCAAGTACTTTTAAACCAATTCTACTCATTTACTAACTTTTATATCATAGAACCAAGATGGCGCCAAGTTCCACAAAGACCTTGTACAAAAAGACACCGATATCATCATTCAAAAGGGTTGGAATGTTAGCTTAGATTCGTACTCTGCTTTGCTTGAAAATGATCACAAGACTGAAACCAAGTTGCCTAACATTTTGAAAGCTGCTGGTATCACAAATGTTGTGGTGGCTGGACTTGCTGAAGATTACTGTGTTGGGTTCACTGCCTATGACGCTAAAACTGTGTATGGACTTGACGTGACTGTAATTTCTGACGCCACAGCTCCAGTAGCTGCAGCTTCTCAAGCAGCTATGCGATTAAAACTCGC
>JNBS01001061.1:0-10057 GCA_002081575.1 Thraustotheca clavata | reverse complement strand
TCTGATTGAGGTACTTAAGTAACATTGGCTTTCTGGCTTATCAATGAGTTTTAGGTTATCTTGTTTGTTCATTCTCCTTGTTCTTCGTCATAATAACCATTAAAATTCAAATCAAGCATTAAATGATGCAAATGTGGGGCTGATCCTGTCTGGTACATGGCTTTAAGAATTATCATGAGATATCCATGCCCCATTTTAAACTTTGAAGCAAGTGCAGATAGAACTTCAGTCGATGAAGCTTTCAACTCTAAATTTTATTAGTGAGAATATAATTTGTCTTGTACCATTCAAATCACGTTCAAAATCCCGAATTAACTCATCAAAGTGTACAACATAGTTGACAATATGATGAAGAAGCTGAATAATGTACTGATGGACAGATCGATGCTTTGGCTGTAAAAAACATCGCTCCAACATACCATTCAAGCAAGATTCAATGGTATCACTCATCTATTCAAATTTCATCAATGAGAAGTGATGATAAGCTAATTACCTCTGATACTCGCTTTGCTGAAATTATTGCAGCATTTACAGCATCCCAATGTTCTTGTGCCATCTAAAACACGGTGTGATATTTAACCTTGGAAAAATAGACATACCACTTGACCGGCATAACTATGAATTTTTTGAACGAAATGCAGCATTTCTCCTAATTGCATCGTCTGATGGTGAAGTTCACGTTGAGCACTAATTGATATCAATTATCTTTATATCAATGTCAAACTTACATGAAGTAGCCCCGCCGGTGTCTTAGCTGATGTTTGAACTATACTTCATGTGAAAAGAAATAATGAGAAGACGATTGTACCTGAACGATATACCTTTCAACCCCTTGAAGCTAAGCATCAAAGTAAATATTTTGGTTGTGAATTGAAATACAACCTGGATGGAGAAAACACCAAGACGTGAATATCTATTGATGGTATCCTCGCGAAAGATTAAATGCATTGGTAATGGTGCTTCATAGCAAAATTGGATTTGATCAAACCATTGAATAGTTGGCACTACACTTGTTTCTAGTGATGAATTTACTCGAATAGAGAGTTGATCAGTCAACGTGTCATTTCGGTAGATATCCTACGCTTCATTATTTTATGAATATGGTTTTGTACAAACAGGAGCTGTATTTAAAGCTTCTTGGAATAGCACGTTCATTGTATATGGCTCGAGCCATCGTGATCGATGAACGTTAGAAAATAAATGAGTAAAGAGACCATTGCAAAAATGCATTGAAGCATCCGTCTAAAGGTATTGAGTGAGGTTTTATCATAGAATTAACCTGTTGTTGCAAGACAAACCACTGAAGAACAACCAAATGATCTTGAATTTTAAAATCATCGACAAATTGCCGTGCAAATTCATGTCCGATCGCCAAACACTATACCAACATATTGAGAATGACAAAAGGATAATTGTATTCTACGTGATCTCGAAGTGGATCTAAAAGAGATTGCTCCAAGACTTTTTCAAATGATATCACTGGTACTACAAAGGCATTATGAGATGATATAAAGCTGCTCAAATTGAACCTACAAGAATTATCAAGCTGCAGAGTCCATGAGTGCTGGGAAGGTGAATTACTCTTAAACACTTGCCTTACAAATCCCTTGGGTACATCTATTTCAATCAATTAAAAACCAAAGTCAATGCACATAATTTTTATACGTGCTCGTGTGTGGTGCATGACACTATCAAATTGGTTTGAATTGTCAGACATAACAACCACAGGTGAATCGCTCAATTGATAAGGTCCATACTCTGTAGTAAATGCACGATTTGTCGAGTGTAAAGTTGTCGACAATAAAGCATACGCATGGGTTTCCAGAATGAGAGAAATAATTGATAACAAAAACTTTGGTGGGTCAACTGTGCTAACTGTAGGTACTGATTCAATCGATGCAAAAAGTAATATCTCAAATGCTGATGTTCCTTGTAGAGTAAATGCCATATCTCGAGGTAGCTCTAAACCACGAACATATTCATAAAGACCATGCACATACGGCTGTAATGTGTGTGTAAATAAACTTGTTAAAAGAGAATAAGGTCGTTCTTGGTACAAGATGGAGTATTGTTCAAGAAGAGTGGCCATTTGTGATATAATAGAAGATGATAGTATTGGCAGTGAGGGATTTTCTTGAGAGAATGCCCCAGTAAACAATTGTAAGACCCACTCATAGAGCCAAGTAGCTTGTTCAAATTCATTTTCAAGTGATGTAAATGCTTGAATTAAAGTTGGATGGCGATCTAAACGGCATGCAATTTGCACACTGACAACTTTAAATCGGCATTGTGTAGTCCATTCCCGTAACCCATGGGCAAACCCTTGTAGCGTTGGACAATTATCAAGAAAGCTAAAATGAGCAACAAGTCCATCAAAACAAGCAAGTGATGTAGCCATAGTCATAAATTTCTGTAGGAACCCATAAAGAGTTCCTGGTGTTAAATGGGATACAGTAAGTGATAGCCCGTACGAACTTATTTCAAAGTGTTTGATTTCTAAAGATTTCCAAAAGCTTGTTCTTGAAATATAAGGAAACGAAGCAGGAAGATTGTCTGTGGATATAAACGTTGGTGTAAGAATACCCATTAATGCTGACAAAGCATCATCAACAAGTTGTTCTTCCAAGACTATAGTTCGGCTCAGTACTGTTTTTTTTTGCTCCTTTAAAGCAATTTGATATTGTTCATAAAACAACCATGGTTTATGAGCCGCATATTCTTCAACAAATTTGGGCTCTGGTTCTGAGATTTTTTCAATAACAACTTGTGATAGATGAATGCTTTCATCTACTTGAATTGGGCGTTGTATTCGTGGTAAATTTAAACGTTTAACTGGTTCTTCAACAAGTTTTGGGTCATCTTCATCATCCGACCAAATCGATTCAGTATCACAGTTTTCATCTTGTTCAAACCATTCATCTTCCAACGTTAGTGATTTAAGTTCATCAACTAATGCTTTCTTTGCTTCTTGTTCACGTACACGTTGTTTATTTGCAATTGTACGCTTTTCTTGTCCATATTGACGTAATTGAGCAATTTCATCAATTTCAGCTTCTGTCATTGATACTGGAGACCTTGCAAGGTTAACTAAGAACCACGTTATCTCTGGAGAGATCTGTAAAGTCATTTTCCCATCAGAAGAACCAAATAAAACCTCTGCAAGACGCTCAGCATGGCGATCGCGATGGTGAAATTGCAAAGTTTCAATCAACCCCCACGCTTGATCTTTTACTGTAGTCGGATTCGTATCGAGATAACTATGCCCATGTAGTTTATGAATGTAATAGTCTACCTGCAGTTCATCCACATCATCTTCCATTGATTCTTCGTCTAATAAACGTAGTAATTCACGGACATCACTTCTCCATGAAGCTGTCCATCGTGGTACCATGTTTTATGATCATCCGGATAATACTTATTGTACATATCTAGAATCTTATTTTACACTATTTAAAGTAACATTAGTATAAAATAATGTGCTTTTCGAGTGTAAAGTATTTTGGGTATTACACTATTTCTTCTATATATGAAATAGTATAATATTTGAATATGTATCATGGAACAGGATGAATGATGAAAATCATCAATGATGCTTTTATGTTGCTATATGTGCTTGTTAATGGATATTTGCTGTATATGTCAATGATTATCTATAAAAGAGATGGAAAATTGTATTAAACTCGAGACACTTGAAAACTCGCGATTTCAAGTAAACGTATTGTTTACTTGACTTGAGCGTAGCCACGTTTTTTGTCCATGTAGCGTTTAAGGAAAGCAAGGGATGCCATAAGAATGACAGCAAGTGCCAAAAAGAACCAAAGGTAGCTGAAATGATAAGCAGTATCATCCGAACCATCTTGAGTAAGAACATGAGCTGGAGTAGATACTGGTTTTGGAGTTCCAATAGCAGCAATGACTTCCGATGGGGTTTGATAAATTGTGAGTTTTTCCACCACATTGGAAGCAGCTTCTGTAGCTTCCGATTTGGTTGTTGTAGCATTTTTAATTGCAGGAGCATGATCAACGTATTGCACCGAACCCGAACCAGTGATTGTGGTGGTGAGGGTGTTAATTACTTCGACATAGGCACTACCAACACCACCAAGGAAGACATCGGTGTTATCACAATCGATACCACCAGCATACACATTGCCCGAGCCAGTGCTTGAAATCGAGTGATTGCCACAGACGCCTGAAGGTAAAAAGTTAATATTGCCAGAGCCCGAGACTGCGGATGTGATTTGTAGTGCATTAAAGGCATTTCCAGAGTAAAAAACACTGCCAGCACCATCAACCTTGGTACTAAGTTGTCCAGGCAAGAGTTCACCCGTTGTTTGAAAGGCTACAGCCCCCGAACCGTGGTGGTTGACATTGAGTTGTTGGGACACAAATCGTCCAGTGGTCCATTGAAAATCCCCAGCTCCCGAAGCTTCAACGGTGGCAAAGCGAAGGAGAAGATCATCAGTCGAGACGAGGAAATTACCAGCTCCAGAGGCAGTCAAACTCACATCTTCAGTCGTGTTGAGCACTCCATTTTCAACGATGCAAGCTCCACTGCCAGCACATTCGATTTGGTTGAAAAGACCCGATGGAGCACTCACTTGGGCAAGAAATTGAAGCTCTGGGGAGGCAGTGTAGCCAGGCATCGACACAGTAAGTACAGGGGAAGAAGCATCAGTGGCGAGAACAATCGCATCAATGGCATCCTGGGCAGTGGCAGTCACGCTCACTTTAATAGCAGCCAAATCATTGTCGTACGATACGAAAGATCGACCAGGAAGCTTGAGCTTGACGCCTGAGAGAAGCGTGGCGTCCAAGTGCCAAGTGTGCGAGGCGGTCGTGCTGTTGGTGCTGTTGGCGGCCATGAATGCAATTGCGAAATGAACGATAAAGGCTGTCTGATCAGGAGCCACATGGAAAGATTCATGTCTCCTGTAGCGAATTCAAAAGAGAAGAGAGAGAGAGAAGAAATGAATAGCTATCACCCAAAGCTATATGTGTCTGGAGGACAAGAACATGACAAGATATGAATAAGGTTGAATATAACGCTAGAATAAGACGGCTATTTATAGCATGAAAAATATCATTTTTTGACGTTTCTTTTGGGGCAGCTGCGTAGATTCATTTTGATATTTTTTCATATCTACCGTATCAGTTAAAAAGTTCCAAGGATAAAGAGTACTAATATAAAGATTATCATGAATTAGCTGTCTGAGAGCATTCGGATGGTGGGATCTTTGTGCTCATCGTAGTCACGAACAGCATAGTCAACATGGACAAATGCTCGTTCGACTTGATCGAGTTCTTCGACTTTTTTTTGAAGAGCTAAACTGATATCGTGAGAGTCATAAACAGTCATTTCACCAGGTAAAATAACTTCTAATTCAACCTAGAAATATTGTTTTGGTGAATAATGATGGAATTTTTATGTACAAGAAAATTGTTGCCGAAATGATAAGCGCGAACAATATCTGCTTGCATATTTGGATGATGGGTATCGGCGATCGATCGAATGGAATTGATAAATTCATCACCGGCCTCTAAAGTAGATTTGAGTTGATGGAAATTGAAGAGAAATGCAAACGGAGGCCGATTAGACGATCAACTTGTTCACGACCAGTAGCGAGCCAACTCCATGCAATGTAAATGGAAATAAAAATGCCGCCTGCTGGATCTGTATACCACAACGAAGGCTTGGTATGGGCAAGAAGAGATGTTGCAAGAGCTACAGTATTGCTAAAAACATCATTACGGTGATCCTAAGTCAAAAATAGTCAACGAAATTTTACAGACTAAGGACCTGGGCAACCGCAGCAGCTGAAGGGGAACTATGAGCAATCTTGGCACAGATAAACCATAAAACAAGTTTAATTACGATGGCAACCCCAAGCATAATGATTGTAAAGTTACTCATGTATAAATCTGGCATTTTACCTTGCAAACCTTGAATTAATGTGGCAATCGATTGCTGCACAACTTCTAATGCTAAAATTCAATTAGTTTATCAAGATATCTTGCAATAAATCTACTTACATGCCATGCCCATTAATGTTGCTGATACTATGACAGCAATAGGCTCAAGACGACGCCTACCAGCAGGATACGCTGGATCAGGCATGTGCATGTACCGATCTGTCCACCAAAAGAGCCCCTGAGAGGCTAAATCAAGGATGGAATCGACTAGAGACGATAGAACTGCTAAAGAACCACTTTGAATGGCACAATAAGTTTTGACTATAGTCAACAAGACATTGACAACCAACGAAGCTCCAATGGCAAATTGAACTTGGCGAGAGGTTGTAACTGGTAATACCATTTCTTCTATATCATCTTGACGATGGATTAAGGAATGGGCCAAGAGAGAACGCTGAGAACGAGATACAACAGCAGCATTTTCATCATTTAAGTCAACAGATCCATAGCTAGTCATTTTAGAAATTGTCATGCCAATCAAATTGAAATGTATCTTTGTCAATAGCCAATCAAATCAACTGATATATTAATTTTGGCAAATCTCCACAATTACCACTTTTAGTTTAATACCACTTTTCATCGTGATTCATATCATTGCAAATTTCATTTTCATCTTTATTCAAAATAGGTGTAATCTAAATAGCATATTTCAATTGTTTATTTCTATTTCATCTTTTAAAAAAACAATGAGAAAATTTATATTTTTGAAAATAATTTTCAATTGTTACTGAAGATGTTAATTAAGACTGAAAATACCTTGCAATGATTGCAATGAGCACTATTAACAACAATTACAGCGTATATTAATACATGAATCATCGAAATAGTTTGATTTTATATTGAAAAGTGTTTAAGGAGAATCTTTTCGAATCGTAGTGTCTTTATGTTCATCATAATCTCGTGATTCATAGTCAACATGGACAAAAGCACGATCAACAACATCAAATGCTTCAATTTTCTTTTGAAGTGCCAAACTAATATCATGGGCATCACCAACAGTCATTGATTTTGGTAAGATAACTTCAAGTTCGACTAAAAAATTCTGGCCAAAATGATAAGCTCGAACAATATCTGATTGCATTTGTGGATGATGCGTGTCTACAATATGACGAATTCGTTCAATAAAGTCTTCATCAGCCTCTGTAAGAAAGTTAATAAATAGTTGAGTTTTAGATTTGTACGTAATCCAACTAATCGGTCAACTTGTTCTTTGCCTGTTTCTACCCAGCTCCAAGTAATATAAACCGAGATTAGAATAGCACCAATTGGATCAAGAAACCAAAGACTTTCACGGTAATGAGCAATTACCGATGTAATTACAGCAATCGAATTACTAAAAACATCATTGCGATGATCCTACGATAAGTTTTAGATAAAATATTTTACACTTTAAACCTGTGCTAAAGCTGCTGCAGATGGAGAAACATGAGCAATTTGAGAACAAATAAACCATAAAAGCAATTTCACAACGATAGCAAAAATGAGAACACTGATAGTCAAGATCGACATAAAGAGTTCAGGGATAATACCATTAAAACCTTCAATCAAAGTACCAATAGATTTTTGTACAACTTCTAACGCTATAAACACCATGAGATAAGCATAGATAACTCATTTCTTACATGCCATTCCCATTAGTGTAGCTGAGACAACAACAGCAATCGGTTCAAGTCGTCGACGTCCTGCAGGATAATTTTCATTAGGTGTGTGCATATATCTATCAGTAAACCAAAATAAAGCTTGCGATGTTAAATCCAATATCGAGTCGACAAGCGACGATAAGACAGCTAACGAACCACTTACAATAGCTGCATACGTCTTTGCAATGGCTAATGCAATATTGATCAAAATCGATGCTGAAATAGCTGTTTGCACCCGTTGAGCTGTAGCTTGGGGTAAACAACGTACTTCTTGAGCATTTTGCTGGTGTACCAAAGAATGGGCTAAAAGCGAACGCTGAGATTTAGTTTGATTTTCACCAGGTACATCTAGCACCACTGCACCATATTCACTCAACATGATTTTTGCCAACTGGTTGGTTTACATGAGAAAGGTGGTGATAGCTCGTGCCATGAACCAATCGACCAAAAACAGAGACAAAATAGTTTAGTAATTTCTGAAGTTAATGAGTTAATAGTCTGAAGCTAACAAGGGAGTAGGACAGCTTGAGCATGTTGGGATCCAATACGAACAATAGGATACAAACAAATATTTGGTGGAATATTGTTAAACTCTTGGTCCAACTCAACACCATTGATAGAAAAGTGAATTAATTGTTGACAAGTGTCCCATACACCATTAATAATGATTTCATCATGTTCGTCTTGTGGTACGGTGATCTCAATTGTATTTTCACAATGGGAATACAAAGCGCTTTTACCACATGAGAAATACCAACCAAAAGTTGCATCAAATGGTCGATTCGCCTCAAACTTCTCACGGGTCGTAAAACCCACTTCGATGTTGGAGTGTGTTGGGATTTTAACACTGAATCGTGTAGAGGATGTAGTTGCTAAAACACTACTCCAACCAATTCCTTTTTGACATGCAATTGTTGCATTTTCTAACAACGACATGGTATAACCGCAATATGCTCGATCCCACAAAAGAGCTGGTGGTTCTTTCAATTGTAAATAATCTAAAAGCTCTCGAACATCATTTATTTCATCTTGATCAAGCCCACGATAGTTTAAATCTCCTGTGCGCAAGTACCTCATAATTCTTGGAAAATGCAATGGATCAAGGTCTATAAAATACTCACCTACAGTAATTAACACATTGTCCTGGTAAATTTATACCTTTTTCATTTGGTTGCCATTCAAGCATTACATGAAAATAAGAGCCTTCTTGCTGTAAAAGATTGTCTTTGGATGTAGCAAAGAGCATCCCGCCCACATTTAAAGTAATGACATTAGTTGCCACTTTAGATCTTTCATCCAATTTTTCACGGATAGTTTGTAGCTGATTCATGGTATGATTTAAAGTTGTGATAAACTTTTGAACAGTATTTCTATCCCTTTGACTGTCCAAGAGCTCTTTGACAAGAGTCCATTGAGCTTGTACTTCGTCGTCCATTGCAAAAGAAAAATTTAACCCCAGATGGAGATGAAATGGGTGCTAATTTCTATTAAGATTAGCCTGGTGTAGCAAACTAGCAAAAGTGCCATTTTGTGCAATTAAATTGGCTGGTGTGTCAAATTCATCCACTTGTCCTTGATTTAGCACTAAAATTCTATCGCAATGCACAATTGTTTCCAATCGGTGTGCAATAACTAACAAAGTTACTTGGCTAAAGCAAGTTCGAATAGCTTCTTGAATCAACTTATCGGATTCAATATCGACATTTGCTGTAGCTTCATCAAGTACTACAATGTGACTTTGACGCAATAGAGCTCGTGCAATACAAAGTAATTGTCTTTGCCCGATAGAAAAATTGGACCCTTTTTCAGCCACTTCACAATCAAGACCACCTTGAGTTTTGAGGTATGAAGCTAAATGCACAAGTTTAAGAACTCTCCAAAGCTCTTCATCATCGTGTGTTTGTGACGGATCAAGGTTAAATCGTAATTTCCCACTAAAAAGCACAGGGTCTTGAGGAATAATAGTAAGTTTGGAGCGTAAAGTTGTCACTGGTACTTGTGCAATATTGACGCTATCAATGAAAATGGCACCAGTATCAACCTCAACTAATCGAAATAGGGCACTCATAAATGAACTTTTACCAGATCCTGTTCGTCCACAAATACCAATTTTCTCTTGGGCACCAATAGATAGAGAAATATTGCGTAGTACTTGTGGTAAATCTGGACGATATCGCATCGAGACATTCTCAAAAGTAATCGTAGGTTGAGTTGGCCATATTTCAAGTTGTTCTTGGGAAATTAAATTGCATTGAATTTCATCATCTTCTCCAGTATAGGAATCATAATGAGCTAATCTTTCAACACAAGTCATCATATTATCCATGTTGTTGTACCACATAGCAGCTCTTGACAAGAAAAAAGATGATTGAGCAGCATACGTAAGAGATAACCCAGCAGCTACAATACCAAGTGATGATCGTAATGCAATACAAACAAAAGCC
>JNBS01001060.1:16153-32220 GCA_002081575.1 Thraustotheca clavata | reverse complement strand
ATTGAATCATTTCCAAATGCCCACTCCTCGCAGCAACGTCCATCGCAAATCCGTAACTATAACGAGAGCGATTAAAATTTAGGCGAATTGGTTCGATAGAGTAATTTGCCTCGAGATATTAGAGTAGATGCGCGTGGCCTCGGACAATAGCTGCATAAGCCAACGCAATGGGATAATTCAAAAAGTGATCAAGTACATCAAGCCATAGATTCTCCATTGCAAGAGTATGAAAATAATGTAGAGTAATTGTGCTTGTACCAGTTCTGTCTTGATTGTAGTTATCAAGATAGACGTTCCGGGCTCAAAAGCATATTTTGTAAAGTTCTTTTTGCAATGTTCATACATGCGACTTGATTTAACGTAGCGCAATATATTGGCGTCATTCATTAAGCTTAACCGTTGAAATCGCCATCCCAATCCAACACAAATATCTGTGTCCAAATTTTCTCCAAATCTTTGTCGTTGTTGACTGAGCGACCATAATAAACGTGCCGTGTTAAAGGACTTGCCATGGCCAAAACATTTGCATGAACAAAGCTCATATCGTCCCAAGTCATCATTGTCATTTTGATGATGTTGTCAAATGACAATTACGTACAAACTACAGACGTCGATATGTTGTCATAACCCTCACTCATGATTGGTGCAAGAGTAATCTACACAAAGTAAAAAGTACAGTGTAGATCTACCAAGTTTTTCGCACGATGAAGTTTTCCGCTTTACTTTATATAAAAATTGTTACTTAAAAATCGTCTATTGCGAATTGAAAATATTTATCGTTGTTTAAGATTCTTTGTCGTACTCGTAAATTATAAGTATTTTTTGGTACATTGCTTAACTGTTATTCCAACACATCAAGCAAATCAATGAGCACTGACAAACGACGAGAGCCGAAAAAATTATTTGCTGGATTTAAAATGTCTATAGGTGTTGTGTCAATCTTCAATTACACGATAGATAGCAGAAAATAGCTTGTACTGACAAACTTTGTAAGCCGCACTCCAGTAAGCGGCTTTGGCACTGAGAAGGTTCCATCCTCGAGTGATGTCAATTTCAACTTTCATCGTAAAAAATGTCCTGGCTTTAAACTTAGAGAAAATGCGGCATCAATATTGGTACGCGGGCTAAAGTAGCAACCCGATTGTACTAACCTGAAATCTTCCACATAGTTAACTATATCAACAAACAAATGGTTATCATTTAGTATTCGATGATGGTACGGGTATTTTACACTGATGTTTCATCACCGAGTTGAAAAGTGTGGCCACTGTTACAAAATTTGTCTGTATTCGCGGGATAAATTCTTAAGCAATTTTTGCAACTTTCATACATGCTTCTTGATTTAACACAACGCAATATATCTGTGTTCTCTGTCAAGTATAACATTGGCACCGATTCTAAATCGCCATCCCAATCTGACACAAATATCTCTGTCCAAATTATCTTCAAATTGCTGTAGTTTAAAAGACAACGATCATTAAGATACTGTGTTAGAGGACTTGCCATCGCCAAAATAGTCGTGTGAACAAAGTGAATATCGTCCCAGATCATCATTATAGGAATGATGATGTTTGCACACAACTGTCATAAAGATTTTAGGACAAATCCGGAGTTAACAAGTATCTTTTGGATTTGGGGAATTGTTTGGTATGTCTGCTATAGTTTGCCGTGATGATTGATATGGTAATTAGAATTCGTTTAGACCCGTTGTCGGGACTGAAAAATAATAAAATGATCCTTAGCTTGCGCAAAGTTGAATTTTCTGCTATTTAGCCTTGTCAAAACAAATCATAATTTAACTATCAATCCTATTCTAACCTCAACTTCAATATTCATTGTATGAATGAAAGAAAAGTTAGTATAGATAATAAACGGAAGTTGCCAGTCAATTGTGTTAGAGGGGATTAATCAATATAATGCCGTTTAAATGTTATCTGCTTGAATTTAAATAAAAATTGTTGCGTTAAAAGCGTTTATTACGAACTTATAATATATATGTCGCTGCGTATTTTTTGGTACGTTGTACAACATATTCGAACATGCCAAGTAAATCAATCACCACGTTTGGGAAGAAAAATTCAGGGATTGGTACATCGTCTTGGATCGCCGAGAGCAGAGAAAAATCAATACAAGATTTAAAATATCAATGGATATTGTGTCAACCGGCGCTAGTCCTCATTGACAACTGAAAATAGCTTGTAGTGATGAACTTTGTGAACTAATAAACAATGGGTATATTGGACACTGGAAAGTGCACTCCAGTGAACAGCTTTGGCATTGAAATACTAATTTCAACTTTCATTGTAAAAAACGTCCTGGTTTTAAACCAAGGAGGAACTACAGCATCAATATCGGTACTCGGACCTTCGAACATCATATCGCTCGACATTTTTGACCGGAATAATACATATTGTTTACATTCAGCTCACATTAACACCTTTATCATAATTGGTTGCCGAGACCATTCGGCCAACTTGTTTTTAATAGATCTCACTGAGAATATGGTGAGTTATTTTGTCCAACAAACTCAGTGTCACATTTTTAGAAGTAGAGGGGTTAAAGAACTTTGGGGCAACGTTATTAGCAAGACTGTTTAACCGGGGGTTGTTTTTGATTTTTCCTTTGTAAACGAGTTGTTTCGAACACTCAAAGATCTCTTCAATTGATGTCAGTGGATCCATGCGATGCAAGAATACAGATCAAGGTATTCAATGTCAGTGCGTCGCAGTGACTCGGAGAGTTGTAGGCATACACAACTTGGTTTGCGATTGACAAGCATCTTGTGATTGGCATCAAATTCAATTGCAAAATTTGTGGCAATAATAAACTTGCCGCGAACATATCGTTTGAATTTTCATTAACACGATAAGGTTTGCCAACAGCTTATAGATCCATGCAGTGTCAATGAAAATAAATTCCAAGCTTCAATTCAATACTACGTAGTGCGTACCAACTGTTTCAAGGTTGAGTTTGTACGATCACAATCACGATAGAAAGCTGTCATTCCCAAATTCAATTCTGGATAACTACATAATTGTTATAGAAAAGACTTTGAGAGGATTTCCTGTACAAAAAGACCTTAAGAACCAAGTTGAGTACTTGAATGGAGACGAAAAATGAGCTTTTACATCCATCGTTGTGACTATACTTGTTTTATGTATACTATAGAAAAAGCCAATGCAATTTGTCCAAGCATCTGATGATTGTGGACCATATGTTCTGGAGTTGAGTAGAATTACTTGAAAAATGTATCACATATTTCAATCAAGTATACTACTTTTATATCATCCCAGTATGCCATACAAATATCAAGATATAGTGTAATGTTAACCTCGTTCAAGTATAGTATACATTGATTCTGTCATGACGATCTATGTATGATACAGATCGTCATTTTGAAATATGTCATTGAACGGAAAAGTTGCAATTGTCACTGGAGCGTCTCGTGGAATCGGTCGTGCCATTGCTATCAAATTAGCATCACAAGGAGCGTCTCTTGTCATCAACTATGCGTCTAAAGAAGCTGATGCGGTGACTGCTGTAGAGGCTGTCAAGAGTCAATTTATACTCCCAACGCAAAAAGCTATTCATCTTCGAGCTGACACGAGTCAAGTCTCACAATGTGAACGTCTTGTCAATGAGACTATCGTTGCCTTTGGTAAAATCGATATCCTTGTGCTCAATGCTGGTATATTGCTCAATCAATCCCTTGATCAAATCACTGAAGGTATAATCTATTCATTTGTCTGACATCTTCTAATTCTTTTCATCTAGAATCATTTAATCGTTCCATTGATGTCAATGTCAAAGGACCATTATTTTTGACACAAATAGCTTCTCCATATATTCAAGATGGTGGACGTGTTATCTTTGTTTCATCCTCGCTCACTGCTTTCAGTGGCATCACACCAAACTATACCTTGTATGTGACCACGAAAGGTGCTGTTGAGCAACTATCACGTACATTAGCCAAAGATCTTGGGCGCCGTGGAGTCACTGTAAATACTGTGTCACCAGGTCCAACAGCAACTGAGCTCTTCTTTAATGACAAAACGGAGCAGCAGATCAATTTCATCAAAAGCCTAGCCCCGGCTGGGCGACTTGGTGAGCCTGAAGATATTGCAAATGTCATCGCATTCGTAGCTAGTCCTGAGTCAGCATGGGTAAATGGACAAAACATTCGAGCTAATGGTGGTTTTATTGTGTAAGATTGACACAAGTAAATCGCCCAAAACTTTTGCACTACAAAAATATAACTACTTTTAAAAGTAAATATCATATACTTTTTGTTTTCGCAATATCCGAGCTCAATTTGATTAAATTGTGATAGTGTATGGTAGATGATACTTGTAATTGTACTAAGAGAGTTTATGGGAAATGATAAAGTGATTAATACAAACTTGATGGTGATTTTGAAAATGGTAGAGATTGTAAGAATAATTGATAGCATAGAGATCATATTTGGTGGAATTGTAGGATGATTAGTTGAATGTTGAGATAGTGTTTAATATGTATTGAAAGATGAGAATGGTAGAGTTCATGGTAGATTGAACAATAAGATTAAGCTATTTCTTCTTGTTGAGACTTTTACGGACCCATCGTTCAGCTTGAGAACTAAGTGGTAAGACGTGAACTACTTTTTCAATCGGTCGATTGCACACTTGACAAGGTTGATCGTGGTTGTAGACGTTCTTGCCACATTCAAAGCAGCAATAAATGTGAACGTAATAGCCATGAAGCATTGCGCAATCTTGTGGACGTTGTTTGCAAATTAAACATGGGCTTGGTGCTTTATCAGATTGGTCTTCTGATAAAAATTCTTCATCGCTTTCTAAAGGTAAATCTTCTTCATCATAATCATCTCGAGATTCTTCACGATCAGCTCCACCACTGCTAACAACAATGTGATTGTCCGGAGTTCCGATGGGTGATGGCATGGTTTTAGCATTTGGTAAATCAATTTTATCTTCATCAGAATCGTCTTCAATTTCTTCGGTATCAACGTGATTGTCTTCGTGAGAGTTTGACTTTTCTGCTTTCGTAGGTGCTTCTTCACTGCTATGATTTTCAACAACTTCAACTTCCTGATCACTGTCGTCTTCATCATCTTTTTGCTCTTCATTATCTGCATCAATGACTTCTTCCTCCTCTTCGTCATCTTCATCATCAATAACTTTTTGCTTCCCACGTTGTTTTCTCGGTTTTATAAAGCGATCCATGTCACCCCGGCGAGGTACTGAATCCACCACAACTTCATAGCGAATACCTTTCCAAACATTAGTTGCTTTAAAGTTTCTTTCTGTAGATGTAGTCGCAAACTTATCCACCATATCTTGTAGTTCTTCCAGACGATTATATTCTTTCTGTAATCCAACTTGTAAGAATGAAAAAATAAAATCAATACCGAGTGAAATTTGTCACGAATGTTATCTGACATTACACCACCAGCTCTATACACCACATAAGCAATTTACTCAATATAATTGTCCACTTACTGCTTCATTTGGTTATAAATTAGCGTACACCACTGTGTTTTGGCTTGTAGTAAACTCCAATAGAGCAAAATACGCTACAATAATACAATACTTTTTAAGGAAGGGAAGTAGAACTTACATTAAAGCAAACGCTGCCAAGATTAAATGTTACAGAGCGCGCTTTGTTACTATCCCAACAATTCATTAAACTACAAAAAACTAAGCACAGATTAATATCAATAGCTCATTACTGTGAAGACCATTGTTTTTGATATAATTTTAAAGCATTGCACTCGATGCCAGAAAATGTCACCTAAATAACAATCATTATGCAAAATTTTGAAGTCTTTCTTACACGAACGGTGGCATTATGATTATCTCGATT
The DNA here is from genome assembly GCA_002081575.1 of Thraustotheca clavata. NCBI lineage: Eukaryota > Oomycota > Saprolegniomycetes > Saprolegniales > Achlyaceae > Thraustotheca > Thraustotheca clavata. Next base: position 26,361 of record JNBS01001060.1, on the reverse strand, counting down.
GCACGCATCACATCGATTGTCACTTGAAAAGTACCCAAAACTTAATTGTGGGAAATTTTCTATTGCTTCGACTAGTTCGTCTGGCCAATACACATTGCATCGTAGACTATCTCTTCGTTGACACAAAGGACGTTCAACCTATATCGTAACAAATATATCTGCATATCTAATAAGTCAATATTACTTTTTCTTCTGCATCTCGAAATAGTGATTCTCGATGCGAAATTTCATATTCTTCATCACTCTATCCCAACACAATTTATCAAAAACACTATCTTTTTCATATCTTACCAAGCAATTCTCCAAGTAATCCATATAGATGGCAAACCATTCACTTTTTTTTCTTGTGCCTCCAAATCTTTGAAATGCTCGTCCATCATCATCACTTTCAATTTCGTCATGTAAATCAATCACTGCATCCGCTTCTTCTATTGTCATATACTCAACTTCACCCTCTGCAGCAACGAAATTATCAGTATCATTGCCTTCATCGTCTGCCGATTCCGATGCATCAATAAACTCTTCTTCTTTCTTCAGACAATTATCCAACGTGGCAAATTGAACCTTTTGCTTGCTCGCAGATGCCTCATGCTTGTCTGATAGTCTACGAGAAGCTCTACGGCTTGGAGGAGTCTCTACAGGCGACAATGATTGCCTTCGAGTACTCGGTCTTGACATGCGTTTGTGTTCGGTCACAATTTCTTCATCTTCGTCCGATTGATCGACAACCACGAGGTGTTTACGCTTACGACCACTACTTAGGGCCTCTAAAGAGTCTTCTGCAGGCGAATCTACTGCCATTTCCGAGTCATCTTCATCAGTAATGCGTCGAAGATGGGACTTGCTTGGAGTTACGATCTCAACTTCTTCATCGGAGCTCGCCATTGCTACTTTCTGGACCAATCGCAAAGGTTTATTTGTCTAGTATCTCTTCTTCATCATTTCAAGCTCTCTTTACAATCTTTACTTGCATATACACATAGATATCTATCTATCTTGATCATCATAGCATTGATTGATCCTTCTACATACAAGATGCGTCCTACTTCCTTGTTCATGCAAATGAATAAAAAAAATTCATCATTATCTATAAATTACTATCAAACATTAATCTTTACAATTATATTATATATCTGCATTATGATTAGTAGAAAATAACATCCAAACATCATTCCTATTGGTAGATACAATAAAAATGTTTTATTAGTAAATTACACAAGGTTAAAGTTGATATGACTACTTCATTGAGTGTGAATGGTACTGTATAGAATGTATTGTATTGTAGCGCATAGATCTATTTTGAATATGATTGATTTTTATTGTATATTGAAGTTGAAGAATAAAAACATAAACAAATATTTTGGAATGAGTATGTAAAAAAAATGGAGTATTATATTTTCTGAATGTACTTTGATTGGTAGAAAAGATGAATATTTGGCCGTTTTTTATTGGTAGATAATTCAATGTTTCTTTCGTGGTGTCAGACCAAGTTTGGCGATGTTGGGACTTCTTCGTCGCGTGAGTACGTCGTCGCTTGGAACAAGTCGTTTAATTTCTTCTGTGCGTGCATCTTCGGTAGACCAGCTATGGACAGTGGGTAGTTTTCCACTTGTGAAGCCAACGGTGATGCTTTCGACACCAGAAATGCTTGCGAATGTGTCGAATCCTTCGTTTAACGTGTTTTACCCAACGCCAGTTGAACTCATTATGGACATGGGCGATCAAGTGGAATACCACGCGGATAGTGTGCAAAGAAAGCGACGAAAAAAGATGAACAAGCACAAGCACAAGAAGCGTGTCAAGGCGTTGCGCGATAGAACCAAGAAGAATTAGATACGGTGTAGATCCATCTTAATGGCCAACAAGTTATACACGACGCCTGTATTATCGAGGCTATATAACTTCTCTACCTATCATTACAAAAGCGTCACGTGTTGACGAGGCGTCAATGTATCGGCTCCGTCTACCCCTGGTGTGATCATTTCTTCTCCTGCTGCAGGGGATTCAAGGTAGGCTGGTGTTTCGCGTTTCTTGCGTAGGATAAAGAGACCAACGAGCAAAGCAAGAGCTACGATACATCCGACAATAATGCCGACTGTAGCACCTGTGCTTAGTCCATCGTTCTTTGAATTGTTGTCGTCTGCAGACCCAGGGTTTGCCGGTGTTGCAGTGTTTTGGTTATCTGGCGATTTCGTTGTTGTACCAGGGGTCAATGTAGCATCGGGAGATAACGTTGTGGCATCAGGTGTCAACGTCGTTGCATTAGGAGACAATGTCGAGTTAGGAGATAACGTAGAGTTTGGCGAGATCGTTGTAGGTGTCTCGGTTGTAGCATTAGGCGATAGCGTAGTAGTTGTTGGGGTCTTGGTCGAGTTTGGAAAGAGTGTCGATGGTGCTGTGCTGACTGGAGCTGTCGTGACTGGTTCAGTCGTGAGTGAGCCTGTTGTTGGCACGGGGGTCTTTGTATATGGCAAAGGAAGAGGACCAACACATTGAACACCTGCAGATTTCACCACACAGCCCATAATACCACCGCCCATAACCCCGCAGCACGTTTGTTCTGTGAGTTCTGTATCACCAGCAGCATTAAGTTGACCCTGTTGGGGGCAAAAATACTTGGAAGGATTCGTTCCGTCGGTAAATCTTCCAGAACATGGCTGGCCACCAACGCAGTACACAGTGCCACTATTACGTAGTGATACTTCCCATTGCCCATCGGGGCACGCAGCATGGCCAAGAGCGGCCATGAATACCAAGACGAGCGTCCGCAACATTCCTGGTGGAGGTTTTGATAGTGACTTGAGCTTAGTATGCAGAGGTGCGATTAGTAATATAGAGACACTGGCTCGTTCAAATCAACCAATCAAAACGTACATGAGTATTCAAGGTTTCTCTAAAGTGTCTTGATTCATATCAACAAAATCCAATCATTACAGTCGACGCTACCATGAAACAAACAATATGGAAGATCTGTACACTACAATCCAAACAATTTGTGCTCAGTACACTCCTCTATCATACTCTGTGCATATTTCGATTCAATATGTTCTAATATTGTAGTTCACACAGTGTTGTTATACTTCTTATTGTAATATATTGAGTCTTACTGTAAAGAGGTGGTGGCAATGAAAGAATGGTAGATAAATGAATATTAACAAGATGGCATAGATAACAAAATGGCTGATTTCAGTACTGGCTATAATTAAGTGGATGAAAACTTGTTTGTTGAAGTGTGTGCAAGGTATATAGTAATGAAAAAATATACATGAAATGAGAAAGATTCGAGAAATATCGTCTTGTAGAAAGTGTGCACTGCAAAATTACTTGAAATTTGTATACTGTGTCTGTAAATCGTAACATATGTTGTCACGAGTAGCCAATCAGATCGGATCGACGTCTAAGTTGAGGAGTAAGTAGCATTTACTGTACGTGTTTTTGAACCGAAAGGGTGGCCATTCAACGATCTAACTTGATCTGGTCTGATGCATGAATATGCCATTGACGTAATTTAAGTGTACGTTTTCAATTCAGACTTGGATCTTGAACGCATGGCTATTTTATACGCGATAAAATAACATTTATTAATTCCTTCATGTGTCACCTACGTCATTTCAGTTCCTCCACACATTGTTATTACGCCAGGCATCGCAGCTGCAGGAAATCTCTCCGACTGTTGTAGAAACTATGAGCCATCGATCGTAAATCACCCAAGGAAACCACATCAAATATTGGTTAAAACTCGATTTTTTTAGCAAATCAAATACGAGTATTACAAAATAAAGAAGTTGATTGGTCATTATGTTAAATATATTTGCTACAAGATACTTAAGATAGGAATCTGATTGCATTTTTGACGCCAAAAATGATTTTTTCTTCATGACATCCTGTTCAATCTTCTTTACAAGTAAATTTTTACTTTTTCTTGTGGAATTTTCAATGTACTTGACTCATTTCTTGTGATACCTTTCTTATCTAATGGAGAGGCAATATATCACTCATTGTCATGAAATATGGATGATTTTATAGATGACACTCAAAATTCACATGAGGATGTGGCTATAGAACTTTTTCATTCAAAAATATATATTGAAGTCCTCTATCGAGTAAATTGCAATATCTATAGCATAATTGATTATGATGCATTTGTTGTCAAGTGATGAAGTAGTATTACAGATGAAATTTACTTGTAGAGTTTTAAGTCATTGATGTGAGAACTCAAGGATTTATGCTTCAGAAATCTTTGAGAATACAAGTATTGTTTTGTGATGTAGAGTTCTATGTGGTTGATGTAGTAAATAAAGCAAAGATAGAGCAGCTTTAGTTTAGAAAATGGTTGATACTGTTACACAAGAAAATCAAGCCTACATTCTTGGACGACATGCATAAACAACGTTCAAATCATTCTTGACATCATTTGCACCTAAATCCATCAATTAGTAAAGTATTTTGAATGATGAATACGTTGTTTTAGAAAGTTGTATGCAGCTACTGCATCAAACCCATGAATTGTATCTTCAGGCGATGGAAAGTAGCTTAGTCGGCGCTGTCTTTGTTGTTTGTGTGCATTGTGAAACAACGAAAGTATTTCACTGTGTGATTCTTCGTTTGGGGCAATAGTCCTTTGGTTTGTGGGGGAAACAACAAGTGGAGTTTCTTGTAATGGGCACTCGACATCACCAATAACCAGCACAGGGGCACTTGATTCAACAACAATTTGGCTCTTTACGTTGTATATCAAACACTCGATATCAATCGTACACACTTTAGGAAATGTATACGCAATGGTATCACCTGGACCAAGTGGTGGTGTCTGAACTCGATGTGAAGTTTCTTCTGATTTAATTGTGAGTTGTAAAGCATGTTCTACCATTCCCAATGCTTTAATTCGCCACACCACAGTGCTGCCAGCAGCCACAGTCATTGTTGATGGAATAAACTCGAAATTATCTAATTCAATCGTGACTGTAGCAAATTCAGGTTTGGCAAGAATGGCTAGCTCAACTTGTTCATTTGACAATGGCTCTTGAATCTCAATTGTTTCCTCTTGATTTGATTCAATACTTGTCGTTGTGGGCTGTCGTTCTGATGTTTCTTTCTTTATGCGTTGACGATTTAATTGTGCAAATGAAGCTTCATCATCTGTGTCATCTGAATGAGCTTGTTTTGCTCTCCATACTGCAATTTGTTTCAGAAATGGTCCAATTGTTGGTGATGATCTTCTTCTTGATTTTTGTGGTCGTGGATAATCTAAAAAGTACTTATTTTGTTGCTTGTGAGCATTTGACAATTGTGCAACCACAGTAATCGATCCTGTCATGAACGAATACAAGCTGCAACAATACGAAAACTCTCCTAGCACATTAAAATTATGCTCAAATGTAGCATTTTTCTCATCCAATGTTTGTGAATCCATCTTATTTGTGCCATCTTGAAGTGAAATAGAATGAACGGTCTTGCTTGGCCCTCTTCGTTCCCATCGAATTGTGCTACCAATTGGAATCACAATCTTTCGTGGATGAAACTCGAATTCATCAATTGTTATCACATGCACCACTGTAGGCAATGGCTTAATTTTGCTCTCTTGCTTCATAGAAAGCTCGGATTTTGATGCAACTTGTACGCACTCATCCACAGGCTCATCACTGTGCTCTGCTTGATTATCAACTGCCTTCTTTCGGTACCGCATCGCACCCACAGCTTTTTTTCCTCGTCCTTGTCGGCCCATCGTGTCGCACTTTCTTTTTTCTTTGACTGAAGGGGCAGATGAGCGACAAAGCGCGCCGAGAGATTTTAATGGTTTTTAACCAATTAAAATGCATTCCTCCATGATTGTAAACGATGATTGGACATTAATGGCAACCTTGAATTCGGTTATTCAACGTAAAAGGTGAAATACTAATCGGTGATTGGTTATTAATCGTGAAATTTCTAGATTATGACCGAAAGGGCACACAGTATATAAGAACTCAGTTGAGTTCTACTAAAGAATTGCAATGTCATCAATGATAATAATGATGTTAATATAGTAATCTATTTAATCCTATTTAAGCAATGTGTTTAATGATTCTATTTGCAATGGATTTATTGAGAATTGTACAAACTATTCAATGATAAATGTGGGATAGGAAGCATGTGAAAACTGTGGTGGAAGTCATTGCAAATCTTAAATCTATATCTGGTATTAAGAATATGAATGACGGAAATGTGAGAGATAAGAGCAGTGAATTGAAAAAGATGTGTGGAAGAAATTAATGGAAAAGGAACTGCAAAAACAGTAGAATTGAAATGATAGAAGTTTTTGGATATGTATGATGGGAAATTAATAAATTTGTGTATGAATTTTAATGTGTTGAAAGTTGTTTTAGGAATTTTTTGAAATTGGATAAAGTCGTGGACGAATGAGCATATCGATCAATTGGAGTTGTTCAGTACATCGATGCATATTACGTTGATGGCGTTCAGATGATATGACAAATGTTAGTAAACGTTGATATTCAGTGATCCATTTGAGAAGATCACCAAAAAATTCGACACAAATATAGAGTCGTCCATTGGGTTGTCCATTAGAGTAAATAATTAGTTCCATCGCGTTAGTGCTTAAATTTGGCTCCTTCCGAGTGTTTGAAATATCCAAGGCTACACATAAGGCATCATCTAAACGTAAGACTGCTTTGCCAATTTGATCACCTCCTCCAGGATACTCTTCGTAAATAGCTACTTCCACCAACATGTCAATCGGGTTGATGTTTGAAAATAGTATTGAGTCTTTCCATTCAGCTTCTGTGGAGCTTTCAGTAAGACCACATTGTGCTGCCACTCGAATTGCACAATAATACGTCACCATTGATTTTTGTTGCAATGGGAATACACACTTAATTACTCGAACCCCAATGTTTAGATGTGGTGGTGGGTTATTGTTAGAAGGGGGAGTTGGAGCTGGTGCAATATCATCAAAACCACCAAAATCAAGCTCAAATTGTAAAAAGCGCATGATATCATAAGCTGATGGTCTGTACAGAGGATTGCAACTCGTACATCGTCGAGCGAGAGCCTGATATGCTGAAGAGCTGTCAATAATTTTATGTTGAAATACTTCAGCTCCATCTGATGCAAACCGAATCATATTATCCAAGACAATATCAGGCAAAGGATGACCAAATTGATCTTTCACATGGGAATATGGGATTTTGTGCGTGTCCAATTCAATTAAAATCAATCCAAGAGCATAAATGTCAGCTTGTTCCGTACCATGATGGCCAACTCGACCGACAAGTTCTGGTGCCAAGTACCGAATGGATGGTGCTTGGACAACAGTGCCATGATGTCCCATGAGGAGCTTAGCTTCGCTAGCTTGGTTGAGTAGAACCTTCTTAGAGCTTAAATATCCATGAATCATGCCATGAGAATGTAAAGCAGTTAGACCACGAGCAATATTTAGACCTATTTCAAGGCGAGTATGCCAGCTTAAATTTAATCTTTCCGTATCATCGAGGAAAGAACGGAGGTCTCCTTGGACCATATATTCAAAATACACCATAGGATTTGTATCAAACGTGGAAACACCAAGCAAACGCACGGTTGCACCACAATCATTAAGTCTAGCAAAAGTTTTACAAAATTACAACAAGAAACAACAATTAAACGTACTGCGCTTGACGAAAGACAGCTTGTCGGACGAACAATATCATCTCAGGATTGCAGTATGCACGACGAAGCCGTTTACGAACAGCATACGTATTACTTAGCATGCCTAACTCCACTTCAAACATTGGTGAAAGCGATGCCAGAGGTCTTAGCAGTTGAAAATCCTCTACATCAATCACTTTCAGGTTCATGCTAATTTCCAGCCAACAAGTTAAAAAATGTGTGCGCGTCTCAAGGTGGAAGTTGTTGAACTTCCTGTGACCAAATGCCAGTGATATATCATTAACTTTGACTCTTATTGGTGTATCTTCTCAGCCCCAATTACTTAACAACCTTTGCGCTAAAGCAGTCCAAAGCTCAATAAATAAGTCTTTAACTAGTTTTGTGTACCATCTATCTCTTTTTTATTCTTTTTGAATACATATAAACTATGTTTTGTTGCTTTTGGGTGTCAGAATGAGTTGTTTTGAGAAACCATATGGTGTGATCACACATTGTAAAAAAGTGCATCGTTCTCACAATGTGTCTGGGATGTTTCATATATTTTATTTCCACCAAATAGAAGATTTTACTGGTTAGTATCAATGAAATCAGCTTTAAAAACTCCGACCAATAAAACAGAATTTGCACAACTTGTAAGTTCTATTTATGAACCTTTGCTAGACAAGAATTTAGAACAAGTGATTGGATAAAATTATAATATATCATAAATGGGATTGGTTATAACTCTATTATTAATCGTCACAGATTTAAAGTCACATCTTATACGCGTAAGCAATTACAATAGAGAAATACAATACTTACAATTACTTGGGCATGTCAAGCAGTATATTGATTTATCCTATGGTGCTATACATTTCAAATACCGTCCTCTGCTCAGCCGCTGGTTGTGACTCCGGTTTCGTGTTTTAATATCCAACTTTGAGACACATAGTGTTCATGCTTGAGTTTTTTGCAAAAGGTGTCATAAATTACCTTATTAAGTACAAATCCACGTCAATCAAGCAAATAGCTATCTACTAACTTGGAGGTAATGAATTTACACGTTTTGTCCACACTGTTGACCATGTAAGCAATTAGATGCTCGGCAAACATAAGGAGTACGTAATATTGGTACTACTGGGCTTGCAATCGTAGCTAGCTTGATAAACCATCTCAATGTTAAATTTTCTTGATGCATTATCACACACAATTTGGCCTTTTGACAACCACACATAGCTTCGAACGGGTAAACAACAATTGATTGTGCAACGTCTTGGTCTTTATAGACTTTCCTTGAGTTGCATATAGAGTTGACAACAGCTAGTTTCTTGAATTGACTGATGGACAGTTTCATTAAAATTTAATATATACCAAAATGATTCATTCTTGGCGCTGGTTTTGCATAGGGAGACATGAAATGGACATGATGCACAAGTGCACTCAACTCGTTTATATGTACCGCTGTTGGAAGCAACCCGTACACTCTTTCGCTATTCAAAAGCATAGTCATGTACGTTGTAAATCGCTGTTTTACCATTCTCAAAGCGCATTTTCTTTTCCAGAGACAGCATCGCTTCTTTGTTGAGGTATGTTTACTCAATAAGGCAATTTATGACATCTTTTAAAAAAGTGCACATCCCAAGACACCATTTGCAAAAAACTCGTTCAAATTTTCAATATCATATACAAGAAAATCTGTCAACACATCATGATTAATTTTTGCTTGGTTGATTATTTGACAATTGAACAACTTGTCCGTTGACAGTTGGTTGCCGTCCAGCAAATGCCAGACAACAAACTCGAAAATCTGGAGAAATTTCATGAGTATGATCTTAAAAGAAACAAAAGTAAAATATTGGATCAAATTTACAAACAGAGTAGCTATAGATTATGGAATACCAGCAGCACTGCCACCAACGCGAAGAGCAGAACGTCCATATTAATTCATTCGCGGAACTAAAATTTTGTTTACTTATTCATTTGTGCTTCATCATCATATGCACACTGCCCCGATTAGCATGAAAATTATCCCTTGATGTTTTACATTGTGTCATCCATTGTAATAGATGCCCTTTGTATTGAATCTTCACCAGTATATGACCGTTTTTCTCACCATCAGTAAATACTTCCATCCACATCCAATTCACACTTTGGTTGTCATCAAGTTCATCAATAGTTTCATTGAACTCCATTGTACTTTTGCCAATTTCACCACTTTTAACCCAATTTTTGTTTTTAATGCAAATTTCCAATGAATCATCCATTTGATTGACGTCTTTGAATGTTACTACAACGCTCCACATCGGATTGCAGCCGCCATTGTTATGATATTTTGTCTGAGCAACTTGATCACGAAATGTAAAGTTTGCAATAAGGATCTTGACTGCCTAATGTTTGATCAAATTTTTAGTTCGAATTATCGTAATGTCAAGATCAATGAAAACGTTGTGTTTTTTCTAAATGTGCCAACAATTCATCATTAATATTGCTGGGCATACGGCGAAATTGTTGTTGAAATATCGACACAATTCTATGGCTGATAGTCTCTTTTCAGGATCAATTTCAGCACAACGCAATGCTAG
>JNBS01001060.1:0-14192 GCA_002081575.1 Thraustotheca clavata | reverse complement strand
CACTATCAATAAATCTGTGTTTGGTAGCTTCAGAGTCTGATGTAGCATCTTTCAACAACTTCATCAACATCAAGTCACTCATACGATGTTCCATGTAAAAGCATGGAATGTTATTGGTGTCCAATTCAATCATGATAAGACTAAGTGAATAAATGTCCGTTACATACTATTCTGTTTTAAGCTTTCAAGACTAACCCAACGATAATTACCACACTATTTGTCATACTATGAATATCAACTTCACGAATACTGTTAATTTGGCTTCGTTTTCAGCATTCAACAATACATGATGACTTGATGAAGTCATCACATCACATCCATGCAAAACTTTGACAAACTTTTGCAATATTGATTGCAATATTGATACGAGTTTGCCAAGATACTTCTTCACGTGGTGTAATTTGTAAAAATGTACGAAGATCACCACCTTGCATATACTCAAAGTAGATTTCCATATTTTTGTCTATGAGATTGGAAGCACCAATGATAGATACAATGGTGTCATCACCATCAGTGAGTTTAAACAAACGAGCAATACGAAAGAGTTAAGAATTTTCATCATTTTAAGAATTCTCACGAAGTGTTTTCATGACAACAGCACGTTGCTTAAAATTTTCAATTTGTCATTCATATTTGTTGCCAGGCAAAACTTTTTCACATTCAAATTGACTTGGATCGTTATGAGGAGTTTTTCCAAGACTCTTTAGTATATACGACGCTTTTCAGCAAGCTTTGCACGCTTATTTGAGCTATTGCATTGAGCTGCATTTTGCAGCTCACTAATATCTTTTTCCAACGTTGCAATTGTTTCCTTGAGTTTTACTATTTCGCATTCATTTTTATATTTTTTTCTTCATAGTTTTTGGACTTGGTCAACCAAAATTTGATCACCATTTTCCTCATTAGGATTCATAAGCTTCCATTTTGCAAGAAAAATGCTTAATTTGTGCTCATCTGAGAGTAATTCGCATTTAGTGCATTTTTGTAAGAGAATATCGTTGGAGCTATCACAAACATTGCACAGAATTGTTAAAGTCATGGTCAAAAATGAAGTGTTGACAAAGACATGTTAACTATAATAACATCAATCACATGCAATAAGATTACTGTAATGAGCTCGAATTGAAATGAAAAAAATATTTGTACATTACAGTTGAAGCAGATTGTTGTTTTGGTGGCATTTAACAATGAATCATTATTTCAAGTTTTAAGGTATCAAATTCGCATTCAAACGCATGATTTTTCTCAAAAGTAATGTAAACTGAGCTTTGCAATAATCTTTGGTGCAAGCAATTTTCAAACCCTTAAATACTTAAAAATGGGCATTGATTGCGGTTCCAAACTTGAATTGTATGATGATAATCAATCTTTGCTAATGGAATTTTTAAAGCTACAGTCATTTTTTCGCAAGTTATTAACTATACGATCTTTGGACATCGTGACAATTTCAGGAGCTAAAAAATGATTTTCAGGTTCCTGGTCCGTTAATACCATTTCAGACAATTTGTGTTTTGTAAGTTTAAGTGAAGTTCTAAAGGCATTGTATCCATCAAAACTTTTTTATATGTAAAAAGAACTTGGAGTTATATGTTCAACAAGCTAGAAGAATGGTAGCCGGCAATGTTTTAAAGTTTAGTTATTGTTGCCATCTCTTTGTGGGAATTCAGGACTTATAAAAAAGGTTTTCAACAATGAACACGAAATTGGAAAACGATTAAAAATAAAATAATTCATCACCTGCAAAAGTACAAGAACTTGTCAATCCATTCCAGTTCGTGATCAAAAAGTCCTCGCAAGTCTTGCAATCAATCGAAAGACTAAAAACGAAAAGCTATAACGTTGATGAATGTAGCAAAAATGAAAGTTCAAAATTTGAATTTACTGTGATTACAAGTTGGGTCACAGATATATGAAGAATAATAGTTAATTTCAATCACTAAGTCATATATATATATATGAGGTTCTAAGTTCCAAGAGGCTGGCAAGAAATGTGATTGTGGTCACTGGAACCATTTATTCGCCTTGGCGATAGAACTTACAAACAACTTATGTATGATATGATTGCCATCCGTAAACATCTTTTCAAAGGGCCTTTATAAAATTAAAGCTAATAGATTATCTGAAAATTTATTTGTATTTGTTAGCGCTCCTGGTAATCTTTATGTCAACAAGATTTACTACGTTTACTAAAAATTGCCTTTAATGGTTTTCACTGTTAGTGAGCTATGAAAGCTATTGATAGGTATTTCCACTTAAAGCTTTGTATTTTGCTCGGGTTGTATTGTACTCAGTCAACCATCGAGCAAGGTCGCCTTGATATTCAAATTTCAGTAATATATTGCCTTGTCTGTATCCACGACTAAATACTTCAAACCAATGAGTCCATGTTGACTTGTCATCAAGTTGTTTAATAGTCGATTGAAGGGGTACGGTGCATTTACCAATTTGACCATCTTTGATCCAATTCTTGTTTAAAATATTGATTTCCAATGTCATGTTCACTGGATCAATATTTTCAAACATTTGTACTTCACCCCAACGTGGTTCACAACCCCCATTGTCATGGTATTTTGTACGAACAATTTGACCTCCAAGAGTAATTTTACAGAACGGGTCTTGGGTGCCAAATATTTGAGTATCAAGAAGGTTTTTGGCTCGAATGACAGATAATTTGAGACCAATTTTGGCTGGTGGTAAAAGCAAATGTGAAGGACTATCTATGCTTTGAAGAATTGACACAATTTCTACTGCTGATGGACGCTTTTCAGGATCAAGATCAGTACACCTCAATGCCAATTCTTGATACCAAGTTGGACTGTCTTTAAATTTATGCTGTGTTACTACAGAACCCGGTGTTGCATTTATCAAAGCATCCATTAGCATAAAATCACTCATAGGGCGTCCTCGATGAAGGCAGGAAGAGTAAGGGACTTCGTGTATGTCAAGCTCAATTAAAATCAGCCCAAATGAGTAAATATCACTCTTCTCGGAATAAGGACAATTTTCTTTCATACTTTCAGGACTAACCCATCGAAAATTGCCGACACCATTAGTCATGCCACTCATATCAATTTCACGACTACTAGTTAATCCCGTCAACTTTGCTACCATGTTCTGATTTAGTAAAACATGGTGACTCGATAAATCACGATGAATTAAGTCAAGTCCATGCAAAACCTTGAGTCCTTGAGCAATATTAAGAGCAATACTAATACGAGTTTTCCATGGCAAACTTAAACGTGGAGTTGTACGAAGAAAATAGCGAAGATCACCACGTTCCATGTACTCGATGTAAATTTGTGAGTTTTTTTCTCCAACATTTGAGGCTCCAATAAGTGAAATGATAGTACCTTCACCACCATTTAATTTAGCCAATCTTCCAATATATGATTTAAAGCGATCAAAATCTTTAGTATCAAGCATAGTACGTAATAATCTTTTCATAACAACAGAGCGTCCATTAAACTCTCCAAGTTGTAATTCATACTTTGGTCCAGTTGAAATAATTGTATCACACTGGAATTGACTTGGATCAATATAAGGAATAGTTTGCAAGCTCCCAATTAATTTCATATTGGTATCAATTTTGCTTTGTTCTTCTTTTATCAAAGCCATTTCATCTTGCATTGTTTCTTGACGAGGAAGTGCTCTTTCATTGAGTTCTTTTTGAAGTGATTCAATTGTTATATTGAGACTATCAATTTCACGAGCATTTCTGGATAATTCTTCTTTGAGTCTTTTAATTTCATTTTTTGATTGTTGATCAGAAGTGCCTTCAGCAGATTTAACAAGATTAGCTCGAGCAATTATAATTCGTAATTTTTCACGATCACTTGGTAAATCATGACCACATTGAGAACACTTTTCGAGTAAAATTTCGTTGGACTCCTCACAGATTCTGCATAGAATACTCGTTCTCATAGCGAAATTGAAAATAAGTTAAGTCAATTGCAAATCACCTCCAATTTTCAACCCAGTGCAAGAAGCACGCAATTTTAACCCACTACAGTACACCAAAAATCACACCAATTAATCATAGGTGTGATTTTACCTAACTGTACTGTGTGTGATTCAATCACACCTACTATGTTTATTAACTCTGTGATAGCAATTGGTAAACAATGTAAAATATTCTCACGTTTTTAATGGCAGACAATATTAATTCAAACATAAATCCCTACTTATGATTCTATTTGATGCACAATATTTTGCATGAAATTTGCTTTGATTAGCACAATCATGATGGCGATCTTGGTCATGAAAATTATGGTAACCCAGCAACTCGGCCAGCGATACCAGCAGCAGCAAATCCAACGGCTTGCAATCGCGGGATAAGGATTTGAGTAATCTTTTCCATTTGAATTTCATCACTCTGCATTGTACGCACATGACCTCTTGTAGCTTTAAAATTTTCCAATGACGCCTGGTATTCAGTCAACCATCGAGCAAGATCCCCTTTGTATTCAAATTTCAACAAAATTTGACCTTGTTGATCACCACGGCTGTACACTTGAAACCAAGAAGTCAATGACAATCTTTCATCAACTTTTTCCACTGTCATTTCAAGTGGAATTGTACTCTTGCCAATTTGTCCATCCATAACCCAATTCTTGTTGAGAATATTGACTTCCAAAATGTTATCAAGAGGATGAATATTTTGGAATGTAAACACTCGACCCCATCGAGGCTCAACACCACCATTGTCATGATAATTCGTGGTAGCTATTTTACCACCAAGGCTAAGTTTGCAAAAAGGATCTTGAGTACCAAATACTTGAGTGTCAAGAAGATTTTTGGCGCGAATGACAGTAAGATTTAAATCGACAATGGCAGGTGGTAAGCGTAAAGCTGGGAAAACTTTGTTGACATCTATTGAACTCATATCAGTCATTTCACGGAGTTGATTGTGAAGAATTGATGCAATTTCTACAGCCGAAGGACGCTTTTCAGGATCAAGATTAGTGCATCGCAATGCCAAATCTCGATACCAATGTGGACTATCCTTAAATTTGTGTTTGGTAATTTCAGCACCAGGGGTAGCATTCATTAAAGCTTCCATCAACATAAAATCTCCCATAACACGTCCACGGTGAAGGCAGGAAGAATATGGAATTTCGTGCGTATCAAGCTCAATCATGATCAAACCAAGCGAATAAATGTCAGTCTTTTCAGAATACATTTTTCCTTCGACCATACTTTCTGGGCTAACCCAACGAAAATTGCCAACACCATTCGTCATACCATTAAAATCAATTTGACGAGTATTACTCAAACCCGTGAGCTTTGCATCTTTACTAGCATTCAAAAGAACATGGTGACTGGATAAATCACGATGAATCAAATCCAATCCATGCAAATATTTCAATGCTCTAGCAATATTAAGAGCAATATTGACACGAGTTTTCCATGACAATTGCGAACGAGCAGTGGTGCGAAGATAATGACGAAGATCACCTTTTTCCATGTACTCTAGATAAGCTTGTGGATTTTTTTCTCCAACATTAGAAGCGCCAACAAGAGAAAGAATAGTGCCTTCACCACCATTTAATTTGGCTAAACGAGCAATGGATTGTCTAAACCGATCACAATCTTGTTCATCCATCACGGAGCGTAATAATCTTTTCATGACAACAGTACGTCCATTAAATGAGCCCAATTGCAATTCATATTTGTGTGCAGTGGACAAAACTGTATCACATTGAAATTGAGTTGGATCAATATAAGGAATTGTTTGCAAAGTACCAATTAATCGACGCATTTCAAGTAATTGGGTACGTTCAGTAGCTAATGCAGCACGTTCATCTTCGAGTTCGCTAGTTGGTTGACGATGAATTTGTCTTTGAGTAAGTTGTTGTTGGGATAGTTCATATTGATGTTTAATTTCATCGTATTGTCGGGCATTTTCAGCAATTTGTTCTTTCAAATTAGCAATCTCTTGAAGATATTCACTATTCCCATTGCTGGCTGCAGGCTTTAGATGCTTGGAACGTAAGATTAAAATGCGAAGTTTTTCATGGTCTGGAGGTAAAATTTCACCACAATCAGTACATTTCTTGAGCAAAATTTCGTTCGGATTCGAGCAAACACTGCAGACAATTGTTGTGTTCATGTCTTTTTCAAAAATGGATGATACAATTGGTTGTGATAAAGGCCATCACAACCACAATCCCAACAAAATCAAGTCAATGGAAGGTGAAGTGCAAATTAACTTCAACGATTTTTTCTATCACTTTGACCATTTTTACAAATGGAAATGATTGCATATCTGAGTGTCTTGGCTTCTTTTGTAAATTTTCTTTGTATTTCCTATGTGTTTCTATCCCAAAGTGTTAAAGTGTTGGGTTGGGTCCAATAGGCTATTGTGATATAGGGTGGATTACCAAGTGACTTGATAAATTAAAGTGACTTTAATTTATCATGTTATCATGTCGTCCATTCACTTTAATAAAGTGAATGGGGGACACAAAGAAATGTGTCAACTCGAAAGAGAAAAAAGTTGCATTTTGGAACTCATCTCATTAGACTTGATACTCAGGTATGATACCCCACCACTATTTAATACACTGTCAAATAAAATAAAATAGAATTTCAACAGAACTCCAATTAGTTTTGTTCTACATCCCAGATTTTCCTTTAAAATATCTTGGAAATATAGCGCGCCATATTAGATGGACCATAGGGATTGAATTGAATCGAATGGACGGTTTGAGCATATACACAGCAATAATATACGCAATACTTAGCATTCGACATACTGTAGGGATTGTAAATGGGATAAAAAATGTTTTTAGAATACGTTGAATCGTTCACTGCAAGGATTTCATCGCAATTATGTTTTTACTCATTACGAAACGATACTCCTTTAATTGAGCTTGCTGTATGTGGCATGCATTACTTTGCAATGCATCTGGAAATGTGCTATGCCAAAGCTTTGTAGATATGGAATATATGCTTAGTTTCGGATTTGCCCTCTTGTTTTAGTGTCGCTATCAGACTTTAAAACACATTTAAAATAAAATGATAATGAAATGGAATCAAATAATTTGAAATTATGGTGTAATTTGACAATATACCTTTGGTTATTAATTCCTCTTAAAAAAATATTATTAAGTAGTCAAGTAAGGATCATACCTGGGTATTACTGTGTTGACTCGAACTCCTGTATTCATTTGTTGAATCATTTTTGAATTCTTCACCAGGAAAATAAGGAAAGTTGGATTTGATAAATTCTTAATGTCAAGTGTGTATGGAGCGTTGCTCTATATTAATGGAGAAATGTCCAACGTGCATGGAACCTTTACCTCCTGTGGCTTCACGAATGAATATTTTTTTAAGGAAACTTAACTTTCAAGCAAGTAAAAACAAATCTATCACTATCAAGATTTAAAGACTGTAATACGTCTTTTTGAAAATATGAACAAATTAACAAAGCTTTTGTGGATAAAAATATTCTAGTCTTCCTGCTCAAACTAAATGAATTGACCAATTCTACTTCGAGTACAAAATCCTTGACACGCCAAAACCAGCACCAGCACCAGCTCCTATAAAACAAGTAAATGTGGAACCAGAACCTACTGCGCCATTAAATGTCGAGTTGTGTTTAATTGGTGCGACCAACTTTATTCCTGATGATATTGCAAGTCAATCAAATAATTGTCCAGTTCAGTATGGTAATTTAAATGGAGTGGATGTTGTTTGCAAAATACTTGTGAATTCCAATGAATGCTAACATCATTTCTTAGGCTTAATGGTGGTTCTGAAGGTTCGATTTCAAGCTTGAAGGTGTTGCTGGTTCTGATCGCTCCAATCCAGAGATCGGTCCCTTATTATGAAATTATATTGCACTGGACAAGAAATGAGCATTTCTTATTGTAAATGGTAAGGACTAATAAATATTTATTGCCATTTTTAGAATTGTCAGGATAATAATGGCTTTATAAGCATGGCGGATAATTTCCTTATTATTCCATATTAGCTATTTCGCTAGAGATCTTTACTTCCTATTTTCACTCTATTGGCACCCGAGAAGTTGATTTTAACAGCCGAAAACACATTGCTTCCAGCGTTGTCTACGTTCCGTGAAGACAAGTCTATCCTTGGAAAAATCCTGTTCAACTATATTGTCAAAAGAGTTCCTTCTTGGAGTTTAAAGTCTTCACAACACCACTGCAGCAACCTATAAAAATGTTTTTAGAGTTTTATTTAAGAACTCAAATTGCACCACGGTACACTCTTGCTCGAGTTTGGTAAAGGATAGAAAAACATATTTCACCATAATTTTCACAAAGGTTATTTTTATGGATGATACAAATACAGTGCTTACATTTTTATTCTACACTTGTCATTTATCTGCATTATTATGGCCTTATGCAAAAGTTCAGGTATATTTATGGATTAGCCATAAATTATTTAATACTTTATTCTCGACCGATCTCTGCCCCAATCCCATGATGTTCATGCAATATATGAAGCATAAAGATTTATACTCAAGAATGAATAACTCCACATTACCACCATTAAATGGACGAAACTCAATCTGGAATGGGTTTTAATCGCAAATCTCAATACAGAATGTAGCCCACACAAACTTTATATGAAAACTACAGCTCACTTCACTTTATACAAAATCGCTATGAACCAAAAACGTTGTCTCAAAATTAATCAAGTACAGATGACAGATTGACGATTTAAAAGAAATGGTTTTTGAGTCATTTCATATTTCAATTGGATAAGTGAAATGGTTGATACTAATTTTCAATGCCAAGTATGCACGTCGCCCAATTCAATTTTGGATGGTACATGCTCTATTTGTATGGAAGCTCTACCTTCTGACAAGGAAAGACTTAAAATCTTGGTGCAAAGATGCAAACTATCGAGTGGCTCTGCAGTACAAATTCAAGCTGCATTGGACGAAGCAAATAAAAAACATCAAAATGAAATTGAGAAATATCAAGAAAAACTTAAAGTTTTATCATGGGAATTGAATATGCTCAAAGAATCCATTGAAGACGCCAAACCTTGTCCAGTTAATACTGTCGAAGCAACGAATTTTAGCTCAAGCGATTCTTTAGTCCAAAGCAATATTTACCATCTTTATCGTGGTGTTTTGCAAAATAAGGATGTGGTTCGTAAGAATCTTAGCAACAACATTTTTTGTAATGAAGAATCAAAGTACTGCGCATTAAAGAAACTCAAGAGTTCATTCCGACTTGTTCCCAGGTAGATTTAAATACATCAACTTGATATTTATTATTTCTGTAGACTGAATGGTGACAATTCTGATTGCATCCTCAAACCAACTGCAGTCTCTGGGTATGGCACTGAAAACCTTGCTGTGTACACTGAGTACATGGAACATGGTGATCTAATATCAAGAATGGAAGATAAGACATTGCCCCCTTTGAACAATTACACCAAGCTTGAAATTGCATTAAGAGTGATTAAGGCTATTGTTGATATTCATGCTATGAATTTATTGCATCGTGATATCAATCCATCGCATGTGCTTTTGGACAAGAAAGATTTTGCTAAACTTTCTGGTTTATCCAATGTTCGTGAACTTGCTGAAATGATGACTTCTAATGTTGGCTTAAAACGCTATGCTGCTCCTGAAACATTTGAAGATGATGCCAATGTGAGCAAGTACACGGAGAAGGCTGATATTTATTCGTTTGGTTTATTATTGGTGTTTTTGTTTACTGGAAATGCTCCATTCAGTGATGTCGTTGACAAACAGAAGAACCCCATTAACGATTTGAATTTAATGGGAAGAATCATGAGCAAAGAAGTTGATACTTCCAAACACCCAGCAACACCATTTACAGAACTTGATACCTTGATTTGCAATTGTACCATTATGGATAGCGAGCACCGCCCTTCAGCTACTGAAGTCATGAATCAAATCAAGAAGTTGGTGTTTGAAAGATTGCCTGCTCCTTTAACAAATTTTCCTGTGATCAATGCAATCGTGACTGTCGTCAATGCAAGAGAAATTCATAATGGTGATACTTTTGGTCACCAAGATGTACGATGTAATTTACAAATTAACAGTGCCCGTAAGCAGACAAGATTTCACCAAAATGGTGGTGTCAACCCAGTATGGAATCAGCTATTTGAATTTAATGATGTTCATTTGATGAATGACGTGATCAACTTTAATCTTCGTAAGAGTGGACTTATTTGGACGGGTGATCTTGGGTGTACGTTGCTAAAATTACAGAATACCATTGAAACACAAAGTCATTCATTGCAAGTCAATTATCAAGGGCGAGAGAAAGGTACTTTGACTGTAAATGTTCAACTCATTGGGGATGTTCGTGGATGGTTGCAGCATTATATTGTCAATATTGGCACTTATTTTGCTAAGTTGGGAAGCAAGCAAACTAACCAAAGTCTAGAACTCGCCCCCAAGCTTGAAAGAGCTCAAGAGATTTTTGCTCGAATGAGCTAAACGTTTATCAGATTTGCAATGTTGATGATCTTAATTTTTGTAATTTCGTAAAGATGGGTAAATAAATGCAAACTAAAATAGATAATTTGCTTGCGTAAAGCAAAACCTGATTAATTAATGTTCAGTAGACTGTGTGCTATAGGATAGATAGCAAAAATACGAGAGCGTAAGGATGAATAATGATTGCGAAAAAACCATTTATTCATTGTTGAGGTAATCATTAAAATGGATATGGCTTGATACATCAGTATAAAGCAAGACTAGAGCGAGCATTTTCAGAGTATCTTCATGTAATAAACAAATAAAAATTCCGACTATTGATGTGCAAACTCTAAAATATTAAAAAGTCTCATATAGTACAGTACTGAGATTTTCATAAATTAAAGTTTATCTAAACAGTGAAATTCTTCTGTCCATCAATTGTAAAGTCATGTGTTTCCTGATTCAATCAACAACCGCAATAAATTCACTGCATTGGTCCACAATATTATTGTTATTTGCAGTCTGATTGTTGTAATTTCATTTTCAGCGTCATATTCAATTTCAAAATCCTTCAAAGATGCCACAATGGGAAGATATCAAAGATCTACATCACACAATTATCAATATGGCTGGTCCATTGACCCTCTACCTCAATGGGAAAATTGCTCATCCTGACTGGGACACCATACAAAATATATGGGGTGATGTATTCCAGTGTGACTGGGAAGGAGACTGGAATACAATACCAATAGAATATCCAACGCCACGAACATATCGACGCATACGTACAAATCGTACATATGAAAAATGCAAAGAGTATTTTGGTTATAATGACCCATCACGACAACACAGTATCAGTTCGTATACAGATAGATATTACGTGGATGAGCATGAAAATTATCTTTATGAAAGTGATATCAACGTCACTTATATCCTTTCAGTTCCAATGGAAAATGTATGGCTTGATGAACTTCAGGATTTATTGCGATTTCCAGTGGCTTTGGCACATGCTGCTGTGGCTGGTGGCCATATACAATTGCTCAAGCACTTAGTTGCTGAATGCGGTGTTGATGTTTTACGCATTGGCTACTTCCATTCACCTCATCTCGGCTATGCCATGGATATCGCTGCATATTATGGAGATTTGGACATGATTAAGTTTTTACATGATTCTGGAAGCCAAGCATGCTCTACTGGAGCTATGGATGTAGCAGCACGAGAAGGACATTTTGAAGTTGTCAAATGGCTGCATGAAAATAGAACTGAAGGATGCACTTCAGCTGCGTTAGATGATGCCATTAACCATGGCCATATACATATCGCCAAATATTTAGAAAAACATCGAAGTGAAGGAATATCTGCAAATGCAATGGACGAAGCCGCGAAGTATGGCCGGTTTGACACTGTTGTATTCTTGAATGAACAGCGTCATGCCAAATGTACCACAGAAGCTTTGGACAATGCTGCTGCCTATGGACATTTTGATATAGTCAAATACTTGCACGAAAATCGATCAGAAGGATGTACTACACGAGCAATGAATGGTGCCGTGTGCAATGGATGTCTTGATGTCGTCGAATTCTTACACTACAATAGAACTGAAGGGTGCACCAACTTTTCCATTGACTCTGCTGCAAGAAATGGTCACCTTGACATTCTCAAATTCTTACACCAACATCGCACCGAAGGGGGCACAACAAAAGCCATCGACAGAGCAGCTCATCGTGGACAAATCGCCATTGTACAATTTCTACATGAGAACCGACACGAAGGATGTACGACTAGAGCTATTGACTGGGCTGCGTCTGCTGGTCATTTGGACATGGTACAATACCTTTTGATACATCGAACTGAAGGCTTTACATTTCGAGGTATTTATTGGGCTGCTAACGGTGGTCATGACGAGGTACTTCGTTATTTGCTTGAGAATGATTTAGCACAAATACGGTCAAAGCAAGCAGTTGAGCGGGCTATACGTGATAAAAATCGTGAAGCGTTTGTCAAACTACAAGCATTGGAATGTCGTGGAAGTGAAGGCAAAGATATTGATAAAATGATCTGGAGTGATGAAAATGTTCATTATGACGAAGATGATTCGAACGATGATGAAAATGATGACATGGATGTCGAAGAAGGAGAAAATACCACTGCAATTGCAAACGAAAACAATGAAGATGTCGACATGGAGAATGATGACGAAAATAATGAAGACAATAACTCTGATACATCGTACTGGGACTGGGATTCGGACTATTCGACCGAAGGTTGTATGTTTTAATTATACTAGAAATCCAAGCTTCTCCAAATTTAAGAGGAAGAACAATGTACTCAGTGGTGCTTAGTGTTTTAAAAGAACAGAGAATAAATTACTTTTTAACTAGCATGTATCATGGTGTGTTCATTCTATCTTAACCAATTATCTCGATAATTTTCTTGCAAGGGCAATCCTTAGTACAAACTCTTGCAATTGTGTGATTTGGCACCATTCAATCTTTTATAGAAAACTTCAACTTGAATCTTCGCACAAATCTTCAATTTGGCAATTCATTACGAGGTAAGGATAAATTAGTAAGTGGTAATTATATTGCAGAGTTCATCCAAGAGCTTCTAAAGTTAGCCTAATGCCAAACGAATTTTATATCCTGATTTCCAATTTCAATGGCGCATTGAATTGACTACATCAAAAAAAAATTCGTTCCATTACAGACTTGTTCCTTCATTCACACATCATTAAGTTCAAAATAATTATTGCATCCTCAAAACTGTTGAGTGATGTAGTATAGCTACACTTAAAACATTACCTTTAAAGGATTTTTAGGCAATCATATCATATCACAATGCCTTCACCGGTAGATTTGTCGTCAAGCAAGTGAATCTGTGGGCATTGTTGGTAACAAGGAAAATTTAATTCTTAAGAGGTTTGATTATACATTACTTGGTAACTTTTAATTCATAATACCAGTACTATACATTATTCAAGCTATCACATTTGTTGGAACATTTGTTGGAACATTTGTTATTAGTAGTAAAGTATCCACAAGGGGTTAAACAACTGTGCTGATACTTTTTTCTATGATAACTTATCAATTGAACCACAATTCTTTTATTTAATGCTCTGCCTTTATTGAAGGGCTAACATGCAGTGCTGGCCATACACTTTATTTTTGCTGTTTACTTGAAAAAGATAAAGTTATTTGTGTTTCCTGCCGGTAGACAACAAACTATATAATTAGTTGGTATAGAATAGTTGTTTAGTTATGTATTAACGGTAATAATTACCGAAAACCAGGAATATATAATATTTCAAGGGTGGAAGTAAGTATAGGTACTATATCAGGTCATTGCTCAATAATGTACTCGAGCCAGGTTATAAAGCTCTGGTAATATAAAAAATTATATTAGAAGATGTATTTGAGTAGGTTTATCTTGTCTAAATATGTATACTTCATTAGTTTTTCATCAAAACTTGAGTGAAGTTTTGACAAAGCAGGATTTTTCATTCTTGTGTCAGCACACTCAAGATTTGACTTCGTTAAACAAATTATTCCATTACCACATAGTATGCCTTAGAAATACAGCAAAATTTTCAGTACTTTGCATAGTAAATTCTTTAACTAAATGATGAGATAAAACCTCTAAAAAATTGTATCAGAGTGGTTACCAGGGTAATTTCATTACTAAAACATCCTTGATAATGAAAGAAATTTGCTCGAGCATACAACCTATAATACTACTTCAAAATAAACATATCGAGAATAAT
>JNBS01001059.1:0-51580 GCA_002081575.1 Thraustotheca clavata | reverse complement strand
AATTGCCTTTGACATATCGTTCATGTTCCCATACATCATTTTCAATAGCAGCAGCTTCATCATTTTCATTCCATAGATCAATATTAATATGCAATCTTAAATCAGCTTCAATATGATCAAGGCGTAGATGTTTTGAATGAATTGTACGATCTCCTGTCATTTCAAACTCGGACAATGGAAGTTTGGCACTGCCAACAATCGACTCGACACCTACACAATTTACTTGAACAACAACAAATTCAAGCACTCGAGTAAACATTTCTGCTTCTGTTAAATGAAAATCATAGATTTCATGGTCCCAAAGCACGATATCTGTTGTGCTAGACTGTGGCAATCGCGTGGTCTCAAACGATCGGTTCTTAGTACCATATCCACGAAGCTTGGTAATGACTAATAAACGATGGGGCAATGAAGAAAAGCAAGAGACATTCGTAGCATGCGTAATACGTTCTACTTGACAGCGTAAAAGACGTGGAGATGAACTTCGGCCTTTGATCAACGTGCTCATTGCTTTGGCTGTAGGGAATTGAATTACATCCCATTCGAGTGCGGTACGTGACATACAATATGGACGTCTATATGCACGCAAATTTAGCGTGTGTTACGCATTTCACACATATACTTCACCATAACAAATATCTTAAACTTTGTATAGAACCTTAAAACAAGTTCTGGTAGGTGTGGTTTATTCAACGTGTGAAACAGGTAATAATTGCGTGCATTTAGCCAATATAAATAAAGACAGCTGACATGGATGATAGGTTGGAAATTAATTTGTTGCAATCTTTTCTTTATCAAAAATCGTTAGATTGAAACTATCATTTATGTACCATAGATTTTTACAGTTTAACGCAATCTTTCGATCATCTATCAGTACGTTAAATATATTTTAATTTGGTAGGATCTCTGGAAAGACTGAATTTTTTTGCTACTTGGAACCCAAACCATTCAATTGCTTACTTCAATATCAACAAGAGAAATAAACTAAATACGTTGGACAATTTAACGCTTGTTCTTGTAATTACCTCTTTCTGTTATTGTATGCAAATTAATTGATTGGGATATTCCCTGTAACAAACTACATTTCGATTGTAGTCTATTAATTTCCCCAATAACGTATTAAAATATACTATTTTCAATACAAACATCAAGATAAAATAAAATGAAATGAAATAAAAAATATTGGTAGAAATAAGATCTCATTTGGAAATACGCAAGGAAATGAGGACGAAAATGACGGCGAACGATCGTCTTGTTCGGATTCAGTTTGATAAAGTGCTTCGTTGTGATGCTTTAATAGATTCTTGTTGCTTTGGAGGGATTCATCAAAGTGTGGTCTTTGCAGAGCTGCGTTTGCTTGGTAAAGGACCGAAAATTGCGTATCAAACGATGTGTATCAAGTCATGGCATTCATGGCGTAACCAGATCTTTGAATTTATTGTCACAACAAACGAAATCATAGCAAGAGTGCTCCATTTATCCCTTTATGCTGTCGATATGTTTGGTTTCTCTACACGTTTAGGCGAAGCTGCTATTTCATTGACGTATTTTGAAGATGAAAAGCATAAAACCGTCATTAATCATACTGTGAGTTTGGTTGAATATGAAGTTGATGCGCCTACAAATACTTGCTTCTTGGACCTCTCTGTAGCAGTGTGGACAGCTCAAGATATCGATGCTGCAATTACTCTTGAGTATTGGGAAGCAGAACGTTATCATGATGGTTGGTCTGCTGAAAATTTAAAAGCTGATGATGTGTGCAAACGTAAAATGAAGCCTGCACCAGAACCTGAAGGATTTATAGCTAGCCTCGATTGGTATCCAGATATTGATCAAGGAGATGAAAATGGATGGTTTTATGCATCTCATTTTGGTGGACCATGGCACAATTCAAACACTGCTTTTGTTTGCCGTTGTCGACGATTGATTCAACGGTATTTACCAAGGGAATATCAATTAGAAAAACAAGCTAAAGCTGAATTACTTCATCAAGATCATACAACTACTGTGGATCGTTTGGTAAAAACACAAGAAGCTCTTGTACAACTTGAAAATGTGTCCCGACATGAACAAAATCAACATCGAGCTACAGTATTTCGCATGGAATTAAAAGCTGCAGCAAAAATGAAAGCTTTCCAGAGAGATTATGAGGCTACATTAGCTGAAGAAATCCAAGCACATGCTGAATCCAAGAAAACAATTGATGAGTTGATGGATTTAACTGCAAATCTACAAGCTAAATTGGAAGCATTGAAACTTGAAAATAAACAATTACTACTTCACCATGCACAAACCAAGATGCAAATACCTCAACTCGAACGTCAATTACCAAGTCGACGTTGTTCTTTTCCTCGAACGCTTCGTGTTCAACTTGTTCGTGCATTGGATTTAGTAGCTGCTGATTTAGCACTTCTGGGTGGTAAAAGTGATCCTTATGTAGTCTTTCAAATTGGAAATGTCAAGTTAAAGAGTACACAACATACAAAAGAGCTTAATCCAGTATGGGACCATGAAGTGTTTGAATTTGAATTGTCCAAAGAAACCTTACAAGATCAATCTCTCACAGTCTCAGTCTTTGATCATGACAAACTCAGCTCCGACGACCTTATCGGACTTGTATCCATTCCAATTCTAAGCTTAAACCAAAGTTCTCATGACGATACCAATGAAGCTACATTAGCTCCTGAAATCACTTACAAATTGGAAATTCCTCCAGAGTTTTCTGACCAAAAAGTCGATAGTCGTATTGTTTTACGCTTTGAATTGCCAACTCAACCTGTAGCTATCGTATTGGAAATGTGGGAAAATCAACGCTATTCCAACAAAAAATGGTTAGCTCACAACTTACTCAAATCTGATCGAGCTGCATGGACAAATGGTACTGATGGTAACAGTTTACGCGATGCTATTGAGCCTCAAATTCCTAACAACATGCACACAATTCTTGGGTGGACAGTTAATAAACAACAAGGCGATTCTGATGGGTGGTTCTATGCCAAGTCTTTTCAAGGTCCATGGTTAAATTCACGTAGTTTTAATGCTGTAGTACGCCGTCGCCTTTGGATTGAACGATGTTTTCCAAACGAGTAAATTTTATTCGAGTAGATATTTTTGATTTTCAATCTCAACAATAAGAGGCATTTCTTTCTTCTCAAAGAGTTCATGAGCATTTGGAAATACACGATCTGCAGGGCTCACGACTGTCAGAACAATTTGTCCTAAGCCTGCACCCACTACAGTACCAAAACCAGGTTCATAAAGACTTCCTAAAGCAGCTCCAAGGGATGAACCAGCAATAGCACCAAGAGCACGAAATAGATTCCACCACGTGCCTCGAAGTATATCATGTCCTGTGCTTGCTTTCCATGCCAACACAATTTCTTCCACAATAAACACAGACAAAATTGATAAGAACGAAGCTTTAGCCGCAGTTGTCACCATGCGTTGGGCGACAGCAACCTTGCTTTGGTATCGGCAATATTTCCTCAATGAAGACTTGAAAATGTCTTTAACCAATTTATCTAATCCATGCTATTAATCGAAGAACCAAGCAGTGTGTACCTGTGATTGCATCAGGAAGGTTTTGTGTAGAATATCTCTCAAGCAACCGGGTGATACTGGTGTAGCTAACTGCTCGGGTGAAGTTGGATAACCATGGAGTGACATCCACCGACACATTTCCAGTGTTTTTTTGCTTAAATCTCTTTGCCAAAGCAAACTGGAGCTCCATGACACCAGCTACAAGAGCTGTATGAACAAGAGCATCAGCTCGTAAATGTGCAAGAAATGCTTTTTGATCAATAAGATAAGGTTTGCCATGCAATTCCAACTGCACTTGACGATCAGCTTTACGTAGTGCACTACGCAAGAACACGCTTGGCTCAATGTCCTCCAAGTCTTTGATGATCATCTCTCAGTGTAACACCAAATGGCAAATGCCTATCTATCATCTTCAAACCCACTGGTAGTGATAAAAAGAATACATCAATTTTACATTATGTGTAGCTATCTTTGCCTATTTGATTACTTTACAAAAGCAAAAGAAAAGATAATGCAAAGAGATTACTAGACAATATACAATAGATTTCTATCACGCTGCTGCTTCATCCTGATTGCTCTTAACTTCAATGGTTGTGCATCGCTGTGTCCACATACGACGACGGACTTCGACCGACGTGTTAACTTGGTTGAGCCATGGGCCATCAAACGATTTGGCATAGAACCAACCATTTTCATCACCATGATCCAAATCCAAACCCCATCCGAGCTTGGTTTCCATGCCCTTAGGGATCTTGGGTTGCATTTGTTCTCGAGAATCACCAGATCGAGCACCGACACTCCAAGATTTACGTTCCTTTGGCATCAAATTTTCTTTACTCCAAACACCATTTACACGTCGTTCATTTTCCCACATGAGTTGTTCCTTGGAAGCTTTTTCCTTATCTTCAGTCAAGAGTTCGAGACGAAGGGTAATAGTGCTTTCTTTCTTTTGAGAATGAAATTCGGGTGGAATTGACAAGTCATAAGTGACTTCATCCCCACTTGGTGGCATTTGTTCCAAGTTTAATAATGGTAAAGTGAACATACCAATTACTTCATCGTCACCAATACGATCTTGATCCATCACAATCAATTCCAATTGCTTGGTGTACATGATGCCTTCAGTCAATGTGAACTCGTGAATTTCAAATTCCCATTTTGGATTGAGATCCGATGTGTGCGTAGTTGTCTTAAACTTCTTGTCACCAACTTTCATCACAACGTAAGGATCACTCTTGCCTCCCATGAACATTGAGTCAGCAGCAACGAGATTTTCACATCGCACCACTTGCACACGAAGTAGACGACTTTCTGTACTGTGTGGTTTGAGTTTAAGGCGTTCTTCTTGTTCAGCTAAAGCACGTAGACGAGCAGCATCAGCTGCAGCAGCTTCAGCATCTTGTGCTTCCTTAGCAAGACGTTCTTGTTCAACTAAGCGTTTAGCTTCGAGTTCAGCTTCCAATCCTTCAAAGTTAGCAAGACGCTTTTCAAGGGCTTCAATCTTGGCCAAGAGCTCAGCTTCACGAGCAGCATGTTCATTAGACATGGACAAAACCATTCCCTTTTCAGTAGCTACTTCTTCTTCCAAGCGTTGAATAGCTTGTTGTTGTTCGTCAGTAGCAACCGAGAGAGCATCATTATGAGCAGTGAGTTCTTCGACTTGAGCAGCCAAAGCTTCCTTTTCAGCACCTTGTTCCACAGCAGCAGCTTCGAGGACTTCAATCTTAGCAGTGAGCTCAGTTGTAGCAGCTTCCTTTTCAGCAACAGCAGCTTGCAAAGTTGTCACTTCTTCTTCCTTGGCTACGATAGCTTCAGTCTTGGCAGTCTCAAGTTCAGCAATTTGTTCAGTGAGTTCTTCCTTCACAGTGGCGTTCTCAGTAGTTTGGGCTTCGAGAGCAGCAGTGAGAGCTACAACCTCAGCACTTGCAGCAGCAGCTTGAGCTTCGGAAGCTTCGAGTTGAGCTTGAGAGGCAGCAAGTTGTTCGTTCAGGGCATTCACCTCGGCTTCCATCGACGCGGTTGATGCCGTAAGCTCAGCAACTTGGGCAGCTAAGGCAGCAATTTCTTCAGTCTTGACTGCAACAGCTTGTTCATTTTCGCTCTTTTCTCCTTGGAGTTGAGCAATTTGTTCTTCCAATGCAACAATGGCAGCAGCATGTTCACTCGAATTAGCATCGATTGTGGCTTGGAGACCATCCCGTTCTTCAGTAGTTGTAGCTACCAAAGCAGTGGCAGCAGCAGCTTCTTCACGGGCTGCAGCCAATTCAGCAGCAATGTCAGTTTGGCTTGATGTAGATGCATCAACTTGAGCAGCAAGTTCTTCTTTAACAGTAGCGAGCTCAGTGTCAAGAGAAGCAACAGAAGCTTCCAATTCAGCAACTTGGCCTTGCAAAGCAGTAATTTCTTCTACCTTGGCAGCAGTGTCAACTTCAGATTCAGCTTTAGCAGCTTCGAGTAGAGCAATTTGTTCAGAAAGAGAATCAACAGCAGTAGTGTGATCAGCTGCGAGAGCTTCCTTTTCACTTTGCAAAGTGCTAATTTCAGCAGCAGAAGCAGCAGTAGCTGCAGCCATTGAAGCTTCAAAAGCAGCAAGTTGATCTTTCAATTCTTGGACTTGAGCTTCATACGATGCAGTAGATTCGGCCAAAGAAGCGTTTAAAGCATCACGTTCTTGTGTCAACTCAACGACAGCTTGCGAATGGGATTCAGAAGCCGAAGCTTGCAATGTAGCCACAGCAAGAGCAGCACCTTCGAGTTCACCGACTTTGCTGGTTAAAGCAGCAATTTCTTCATCCTTGGCAGCATTTGATTCTTCAAGAGAAGTTTGGGTCATGGTTGCAGCAGCAGCTTGAGCTTCCAAAGCCAAAACACGAGCTTCAAAAGCAGTCACAGCCATCGAGTGAGCTTGGGCTTCTTCAGCTTGAATAGTTTGCAAAGAGGCAACTTGTTCGAGCAATTGATCACGTTCAGCTTCTAAAGCTTGATGGCTCTGTGAAAGCTCTTCAGACGAGGCAGTATGGGCAGCAGTGGCTGCTTCTAGAGCTGTAGTTGCAGCAACAGATTCAGCAGTCAAGACTTCAATTTGAGCAGACAATTCTTCCACTTTAGCTTGAGCAGCATCACGATCGATAGCAGCAGCTTCAGCATTAGCTTGAGAGGTGGCGAGTTCAGTGTTCAAAGCATAAACTTGTTGTTCGAGAGCTTGTTTCGAAGTGCTGCCTTCTTCAGTCGCAGTTTCCAACGACGCAACTTGAGCAAGAAGGGCATCACGCTCAGCTTCGAGTGCAGCAGTAGCAGCAGCATGCTCTTCCACAGTCGAAGCGTGCAATGCAGCAGCTTCTGCAGCCTCACTTTGTTGCTGGGTTAACTCGGCCGTAGCAGCATCGAGAGCAGCTTGTTTAATTGCAACTTCTTCAGTAGCTGCAGTCAACTCAAGTTGAGTGGCTTCATGAGCAGCAGTGGCAGCAGCAACTTCAGCTTCTAATGCAGACACTTGGTTCTTCAAAGCAGCAATATCATTGTCCATGGCTTCAATGGTAGCTGTGTTGGCAGCTTGGAGTGCGACAAGTTGGGCTTGAAAAGCATCACGTTCAGTGGCAAGAGCACTGGTTGAGTCAGCGTGCTCAGAAGAAGCTGTCGACAATGCCAAGGCAGTAGCAGCAGCTTCAGCTTCAAGGGCAGCCAATTTTTCTTGGAGAACAACAATTTCAGCTGCATCAACTTCAGCCTTGGCTTGGCTAGCAGCAAGTTCTTCTTGAGTGCTAGCAAGAACTGCAGCATTGGCAGCAGCATCAGCTTCAAGAGCAGCAATCTTTTCTTCAAGGGAGGTAGCATTGGCATCAAAAGTTGCTTTGTCTTCAGCACGAGTAGCTTCCAATGCAGCTAGTTGAGCAGCCAAATCATCACGTTCAGTCTCAATAGCAGCAATGGCTTCAGCATGCGAACTAGAGCTAGCTTCTTGTAGTGCAGTAGCAGCGGCAGCAGCAGCAAGAGCTTCAGCTTGGGTTTCATTGAGTTTAGCCACGGTAGATTCAAGTTCAGCAGCAGTCGCAGCAGCATCGGCTTCAGCTTTGACGCGGGATTCTTCAGTTGTTGCTTGCAATGCAGCAGCTTCTACAGCAGCAGCTTCAAGAGAGGTAATCTTTTCATTAAGAGCTTGGGCTTCAGCTTCATGAGTTGATTTTTCTTCACCAGAGGCAGCAGTCATAGCTTCGAGCTGAGCTCGCAATACATCCCGTTCACTTTCAAGAACAGTGACAGCTTGGCTATTGTTATCCGAGGCAGCAGCATGAGCAGCAGTAGCAGCAGCCATAGCAGTGGTGGCAGCAGCTAATTCAACTTCCAAGGCAGCGATCTTGGCATTCAAAGCATTGATTTCTTCTTGCTTGGCTTCAGCATCAGCATGTGCTTGGGTGGCTTCTTCAATAGCAGCAGCTTGTGCAGCAGTAGAAGCTGCAAGTTCAGCTTCGATAGCAGCCAATTTAGCGCTTAATTCTGCAGCCGAAGTATCTAGAGCAGCTTTTTCAGTCTCACGGGAAGCTTGCAATGCTGCGAGTTGAGCAGTAAGTTGATCTCGCTCAGTTTCTAGCTCTTGGATCTTGGATGATTTACTTTCAGTTTCAGCCGAAGCAGCAATAGCAGCAGCAGTAGTAGTAGCTGTGGCAGCAGCCGATGCTGCTTGTAAATCACTTAATTTTTGTGATAAAGCTTCAATTTCTGCTGTTTTGGCAGCTACATTGGCCTGTTCTGCAGCTAATTGAGCAAGTGCTTCAGCCGAAGCAGCAGTAGCTGAAGCTTCAGCAGCTGAGACAGTAGCTACCTGTCCTTCTAATGCAGCAATTGTTTGCTGTAATTCAGCTACTTCGGTCGCACGTTGGGTTTCCGAGAGTTGTTTTTCTCCAAGTAATTCACCAAGTCGATTTCTCAATCGATCAATATCAGCATGTAATCTTCCCTTTTCTTTTTCAACCTGCATTTGCAATTGTGCCGCTTCTTCTGTCTTGGCCAAACATCCTCTGCATGTATTATTGCGAATATCATCTTCCAATTCACGAATTCGATTCTTATACCATTCCAAAGAAGTTGATGGATGTAATTGTAGCATTTTACGTTGTACAGCTTTTTGCAATGCTGCATCAGGTTCTTTCATTAATATCGTCGAACTTGCTCGCATGACTGTGCGAGGTCTCCATGTTACTGCTGGTGTTTCTGTCGCAATGGTAGATCGTAATGTATCACCTCCAGACGTTGATCGCAATGTTTCTCCTCCATTAGGTGCTGAACGAGGTCCCGTCAATGTCTCGGCACGGTTCGTCCCAGCACTATCCGTTGTTGGTGTCACTGGCAAAGACACAATAGCTGGTGTATTCAATGTACTCAATTCTTTACTCTTGTTTTTGTTCTTCTTTCCCCATTTCCAATGGAAAAATCCATCCTTTGAACGCTCTTCTGTCGTCATGAGCGCTGATAATACGACGTCGTAAGTGTCGGATTTCGGAATGACTGGAGTGTTCTGAGTGTACAGGAAATTACTCGCAGATTACATGCTTATCAACCTCTATGTTAATAAACATTTTTTATTTAATAGTAATACAAAATTCAAGTATATTTAATAAAGTATTAAATAACAATAAATAATGTTAAATTGAGGTGATACAAACTTTAAATATGATGGACGTATCCATGTCATGTTGCTTGGCCGATTTGATCAAATGGAGTAAGTGTTGTCTTTGACTCTCATCCCGTATTTTCTTGAGCATTTTGTATAATAAATACTATATTGATGATCTTGTCTTACCTTTTCTCGCAGCTGCTGTTATCTCGTCAAGTAGAGATGTAGGTTGGATTGCGTTTCTGGGGCCAGACACCCACGATTGTGGTAGCTTATACAATTTGTTTGTCAATGAGAGTGACGCGAAGGGAAAGAGGAAGAAGAAAGGAATAGTATGACGTTAATTGTGTGTTTAATTGAGAAAGAATACATTGAGAATTAGTTGATTTTGATGAAAAATATATACTCAAGAAATTGAATTGGGTACATTCAAGTAGCAACTGAGATAGTATCTGGACCACTTGGTCACTCCATCATCCACGTACTAATGACGCATAAATTAAAGGGACATTCAAATACAAGATTCGTCACTTTACCAATTGATCAACATGATAGAGTATCGTATAAAAACCACGAAATGGTTGCAAATGGATAGACATCAACAAATACATATTTCGTATCTACCAACCAACTTTATTGAAGCATATCTCAATCGATCGTCGACAGATACAACAAACGCGTGTAATTAACACCACACATTCCTGTGCAGCTTTCCAGTCCCATTTACTGCATCAACTATCATCTCTCACCCGCTTCTCATGATACAATCTGGAAATATAGACTTTGTAAACCACATCCGGATCATTTTAATTGTTATCCAGATTATCTACATGGATGTCCGAATAAAATTATATTTTATCCGAAATTCTTTTGGGTATGAGTATCCGAACAACATTTCAGCATATCCGGATTCCCAGATTAATTATATTTTATCCGGACACGATCAGATTTATCCGGATATTATCCGGTCATGTTGCAGTCAGTGGTGAATAATGATGATGCTAAAGCTTCGTGGGCATGGTGCTCGGCGTCTTCCTATGGCACGTGTAGCGTTGTTTTCAACTGAAGAACCCAAGAAAGTAGAAGAAGATTGCAATTCATTCACGAATATCCTTCGTAATTTACGCGCAAGTGAACATTTTGACTTGGTAGTGATTGGAAGTGGACCTGCTGGTCAAAAGTGTGCAATTGATAGTGCCAAACATGGAAAAAAAGTTGCAATTATTGATAAACGTGATATGCATGGGGGTGTATGTGTACATACTGGTACAATTCCATCCAAGACTTTTCGTGAAGCAGTCTTACATTTCACAGCTCATCGACATAAAGGATTTTATGGCAATTCGTATTCACAAACAAGTGGAAGACGTGTAAGTGTACATGATATTTTAGATCGTGTACAAAAAGTAGAGACTGCTGAAATGGATCTTACACGAAATCAATTACTTCGTAATGGCATATATTTGATCAATGGTACTGCTCGTTTCTTACCTGATGAAGATAAGAAGACAATTGCGGTAATCCTTTTTATGTTGAGGCTGATTCAATATATGCATTAGGTCTTGTCTAATGATTCTTACAAAGAAGCCACGGATGGTCAACGCCATTCTGATGCAAATATCTGTAAACGTGTTTTGACAGCCGACAAGTTTCTTATCGCTGTTGGTACACGCCCAGCTCGTCCACCCAACATGGAATTTGATGGTGAACTTATTTTTGACAGTGATCAGCTTCTTTGGGGTGGTCTTAAAACAGTGCCAAAGCGTTTAATTGTTGTTGGAGCTGGTGTTATTGGTATGGAATATGCTGCAATGATTAGCATCATTCCTGGTACTCAAGTCACTGTGATTGATGGAAGAAAAGAGGTAATGCAATTGTTGACGAATTTTACGACTCGCGTAGATTTTAGAAATGGCCGATAAGGAAGTCTCGGATGCTTTGTGCTATTCCATGCGTCAACGTGGGACTCGTTTTTTGACAGAAGAAAACATTGACTTTGTTGAAAAGCGTCTGGAAGAAAAAGAAGTTGTTGTACATCTCAAGAGTGGCAAAGTTGTTGTGGGCGATGCACTTCTCTACACTCAAGGTCGTCAAGGCAATGTAACAGGGCTTGATCTAGAAGCTATTGGTCTTAAAGCTAATCATCGTGGATATTTAGAAGTCAACAACAATTTCCAAACAACTGTTCCTCACATGTAAATTCTTCATCTTTCCATGTAAATTTTAATTTCATATCATTTCTTAGCTATGCTGCAGGTGA
The DNA here is from genome assembly GCA_002081575.1 of Thraustotheca clavata. Taxonomy (NCBI): domain Eukaryota; phylum Oomycota; class Saprolegniomycetes; order Saprolegniales; family Achlyaceae; genus Thraustotheca; species Thraustotheca clavata. The sequence continues at coordinate 40,169 of JNBS01001059.1, read as the reverse complement.
TTGCATTGGTTATCCTGCATTGGCATCGACATCTATGGAACAAGGACGTTTGGCTTCAGTTCACATGCGTACATCGGAACCTACAAACAAAGATCGTACTGAACAAGATCCTTATGAAACATCGCATTTTCGTACTCGAATGCGTTCGGGTCAAGTCTTTCCTTTTGGTATTTACACTGTTCCTGAAATTTCCATGGTTGGTAAATCAGAACAACAATTAACAAAAGAAAATGTGCCCTATGAGGTATGTACAATATTTCCAACTTGGATTAACAATGAAATAGGTTGGTCTTGCTCGATATGAAGAGCTTGCTAAAGGTCAAATGCTTGGTGGTACTCCAGGATTTCTCAAAATTATCTTTTGCCCCAAAACATTAAAATTACTCGGTGTTCATGCTATCGGAGAAGGCGCTACGGAAATCATTCATATTGGACAAGTTGTCATGTCGACTGGTGGCACATTAGAATACTTTCGCAATGCAGTGTTCAATTATCCAACATTGGCAGAAGCATACCGTGTTGCTGGATTGAATGGACTACGTAAAGTTGAAGCTATGAACAATGAACCATTCCCTGAGATGATTGATTAATGCTTCATAAGAACATTTCTTTTCCATCAACTAAAAAATTAACTACATCTTGAAAAAACGCATTACTCCATCAAAAAACGTAATTTACCTTCCTATGCCTACGCTCCCAATCAATATCACCTCACCTATCACGTTAAAGCTGTTAAAAGTACTAAAACGGACTTTACCCTCCCATGTCTACGCTCCGAATTCAAATCACCTTGCCGATGCGTTAAAGAAACTACAAAACAAGAAAAAACGTACTTTACCTTCCTATGGCAACGCTCCTACGTTTATGTCACCTTACCCATGACGTTAAAGAGATTAAAAGCATGATTGTTGTGAATTTAACGTCATCAAAGCACAAGAGAACGCGGGATGGCCGTCTGGACCGAGTACAAGACGAAAGAAGGACGTTCTTACTACTACAATAAGCAGACAAAAGAGAGTGTATGGGACCAGCCAGAAGACTTTGTGCCAGCAGAACCACAGGCCGTCGTCACGTCCAATGCACAATGGGAAGAACGCATGGATAAGAAGAGTTTACGCTTGTATTATCATGATCGTGTAAGTAAAACAACCCAGTGGAATAAACCTGAAGGTGTTGAAATTACAAGCTATGTTACCAAGGAAGAGCTGGAGAAACAAGCTGAAAAAGATGATCCGAAAAAACTAGAGAAGAAAAAATCGGCGGGAAAATTGACAGACACGAAAGAAGAAAGCTCTGAAAAGAAAAATAAACGAAAAGCTTCTGAAGCAATTGAAGCTACTACTGATGGAAATACTACGACAACGACAGATCCAACAACAGAAGACACAATGGAAGATAAAGGAAGAAAGAAGAAGAAAAAGCATAATTCGTCCAAGCTCAAATTAAAAAATAAACCTAAAAGAACAGGAAGATCGACGTCTACACTCATTTTACGAGATGATGATGAAGTGGTTGATACAGCTCCTGCTATTGCTGATGAAGCTCTACCACTCTACCGGGTTTTTTGCTTTGAAAATTACATTGTTAACTTGGAGTTAGGCATTAGGCAAGACGGATGCTATTATGGAACTTGGTATTCTCAGTGCAATCAATGGATTTCTTCGGACACACACTGATGCCAATGGGCCAGGTACCAATTTCATTCCAATCTTATTGCTGAAAGATCTGTAGAAATCGTGGTTAAACAACTTTCGTCATCATATCGTGGACATCCAGAAATGACTCGACTTGTTAGTAGTTGGTTGAATATTTTAGATGCACCAGATCCAGCAACAATGTCAACTCCAGCTTCGTTAACTGCAAAGGAAGCTGCTATGTGGGAAGACCCAGAAACATTAACTTTTTCATATCTCAAATCATCCATTATGGAGCGATATGATCCGAAATTGGTATGTTTCAGGCATCAAAGAAGAAATTTTCAACATTTCTATAGCTTTCAAACGTACTGAGTGATTCAGTCGTAGAGCCTTCATGGCTTAAATCCATGCTCCAAGACCAAAAATGGCGAATGATGTTGATTGAATTAGCTGAAAAGCATTCTGTAGGCAAATGCAATTTTAGATTTATCTCATGTGCAATTGCTAGTCTTGTGGTTTGCTTCAATATGCAATTCGTCGTATATCCGAAGCTGGGCATCATAAAGAAATCGCTTCAATTACGAATGCCAATGTCTTCTTTTCCGTCTTTAATGCTATTGTGACAGATATTCTTCAGCGGGTATTTCTTGCAATTTACAAGCATGGCTTATTCATCTTATTAGATTCCAACAGCTTCTGTTGATGAAGCACGGGAGGATCTTACAGCTCTACAAAAGATGTGCAATCATGCGGCTTACTCGTATATTTACACTCAAGAAGTACTTTTACAGCTTGATATGCGTTTGCAAGACGATGATGAACAAACCAAAATTTTACGTTCAAAAATTGATCATTTACGTCAAGAATTGCATACAAGTGTAATTGAAAAGCATGGAATACGTAAAGTTCGTGCATTCCATGTACTTAAACGTGCCAATATATCTGCTGCATTCCCGATGTTAGCTGAAGCAACAGGTTTATCTAAAATTCCAATGTCCATAACCTTACAATGGGTAGATATGATGTTACGTGATCGTAAATGTACAGCTCCGTGTGCAGAGCTACTCAAACAAGTCTACGAAGCACCATCACCACCTCCAGTAGCTCATTTACGTGAACAATTGGTATGATCTTTTCTTGCCATGATCTTAATACTTGGTGTAGGTATTGGAAAGTTTAACTGATGCTCTCTTTCATCCTTTTGAATCAATTACTGAAAGCCATCGTGCCTCTTGTGCTTATATTTTAGCGTATGCTGCTTCAGCAGTTGATGATCGTTCTCTCTTGGACACAACACCACACAATTCATCTTCCTTTGAGCTGCCATCATTAGAACCGATTACAAAAGCATTACAAGAAGCATCTCTTGTATGTAAATCCGAGACTACATTAAGCTACAATATGCACGAAAGTGAAGCTGTCGATAAACTCGTAAAAACAATGGATTCTCCTGTTGTCAGTATGGGTGTCCTTCACTGGCTTGGTCGTTTACTTGAATCAAAAAGTTTTTACAATGGTCCATTTCTGCATGCTTGTTTTCCTGTCTTTCTTAAACTTATGCGTCATGGTATCGAATTACACACTGTACAATGGCCCATCGTCTTTAACGTCTTGATCAAAGCATTAATGTGTCAACCTGAATCCAACCCTGTTAAAGTATTGGAACTCAAACGAGAAACTCTTCGTTGTATGGTTCATTTAATGACATGTGGCTATGTCTTACCTGTGCTACATTTTATCCAAAACAAACTCGATTCTCTTGACCAAGCTCTACTTCGTAACTTTGTCCAACTTGTCAAGTCTCGTATTTCACCTCCATATTCGTCTCGTTTTCTAATTGAATGGACTAAAATCCTTGTCCATCCCAAAGTCTTGTTGGCTCTTAAATCATGTCCTTCCGATACTAAAGCTAAACTACATCAATTTGCTCTCTACTGCCATGATCAAGCATCCGTATTGCCCCCTGAAACTCTACGTGTCCTTACCGAAAGCTTTGACTCGTAACGCGGCAGTAATTGCGCGTATCCACCCTTTATATCATCCATCTAATAAACTCTTGTATCAACATGGCAAATCTAATGCAGGAAGATAATGCAGGAAGATTATGATGCATTAAGATAGTATACGATGTAGATATACAGTGGAATATTTTCCATGAAAATACAGTGGATTTCTTATCCACTGTATTTCAACTAAGATTCAAAATAATTGACCATCATTCTGAGTGGCAAATCCAGTATATACAAAGTTCAGATCAAATAGAAATTTTCTGGAAAGTATACATTTATAGAGGTTTATCCGGCGAAGAGAAAATATAAAAAACAACGGGCCAGTCACCACCGCTCACAGTCGGCAGAAATGGCGGACGGCACGCCCAAGATCGGGTACGTTCTCTTGTGTCAAGATAATGGAAGCAAAGGTGTATGTAGCAAGATATTCATAGGTGGTTTATCCTATGAGACGACGGATGGTGACTTTTGGATGCTTACGTGGCGTTGATAATGTCGTAGATAAATTACGGTCATATTTTGGAGCGTATGGAGCAGTGACCGATGCAGTTGTGATGAAAGATCCGATTTCAAGACGTTCACGAGGCTTTGGCTTTATTACATATGCAGATCCAGCGTGTGTGGATCGAGCATTAGCTCAACCCAACCATGTTTTAGATAATCGACGGGTATGATTGATATATACTGAATAAAAAACTTATATGATGAATAGGTCGAAGCGAAACGAGCAGTACCGCGGGCAGAAAGCAATAGGGACACAAGTAGTATCTCCAGTAGGGGGAATGGTAGTGCAGGAACAAGTGGCAGTGCTATTAATGCAGTTGGCGCAACCAAGAAAATCTTTGTTGGTGGATTGCATTATGAAACTAAAGATGGTATCGTTTAAATGGAAATTCATCGAGTATAATGATCATATTAGCCGATTTTAAGAAATATTTTCAACAATTTGGTAAAGTCGTCTCAGCTGAAGTTATGTTCAATCGAGAAACAAACAAGTCGAGAGGCTTTGGGTTTGTAATATTCGAGACAGAATATAGTGTCGAACAAGTTTTACAAGATAAGAATCATGTGATTGATGGCAAATCGGTAATGAAATCTCGTTAAAGCATTAAGGAAATTCAAAAAATAACTAGGTCGAAGTCAAACGTGCAGTGCCACGTACTGATGCTCCACCAACAACCACGGGAAGTGTACGATCGGTCTCAAATCGAGGTGGTTCGTTCAGTGGACAATCTAGTGATCATGAACTATTAAGTCCACGTTCGTCGCCGACATCACCATTGACAAAAACAAGTAGTCATCACCACCTCGTCAATTCTAGTTTTAGCTCAATGGAAGGCTCTCTTGGCGGCTATGCTGCTGCTGTACGATATGGATCTCGTGCTCCCAATAGTCAATCGATTTTGGAAAACAACCCAGCATCTCTTGTTGATAGTCTTGATAGCATGTCTTTACATGATGACGACAAAAAAGATCCATCTTCGGACGATGATCATCCTACTAATGGCAGTATGCTTCATGGTTGGGTTAATCGAAAGTTTCAATCGGGTCAATTTGAAGGCTCGTCATATCATCATCAAAATTACCATCCCCACCAACGACCTCACTGGCAGCAATGGCAGCAATGGTCAGATGCTCCTCTTCCACCCCCAACTCCAGATCAAGTGCATCATCAAGCTCCAACACATGAGCAACCATCCAATATCTTTGGTATGTTTTCCAATCGTTCGACTTCGGAAAATGCTTGGAATCCACCTTCACAGTATGACAATGGAAGCTTTGGATTTGGACTTGGTAATTCGGGCTTTATGCATCGTCCATCAACTGCGTTTGGTATGGAAAATTCAAACTACAGCATGCTCCCGACCGAATTTCATGAACCTGATCTTGATGGTCCTTTTCGCCCATTCAGTATCATGGAAGACGAACGCAAGGCGAAAAACTACCAGCAAGAATATCCACCGGCAGCTACGTACAGATAAAGATGTAGGACAATAGGCAATCATTATAAATAGTAATGGGTAGTAGATCGTCTCTGCTCAAGGGACTTAACGTTTGTCACAGATGACATTATTGTCCATTTTGTTTCCCCTAAACCTTAACGGTCATTCGATTTCGAATAAGAAGTTTAGTATATTAACTAGAAGTTGTCATTTTTCATCAATGTTTACTGCTGCTACGTCTCCTCGCGATGCCGATCCTGTTGTTGCATCTATTTGCACGTTAAAGCTTTGCCAAGGCACTAATTTCTCCATGGAAGAACATGAAGTATTAGAATAGATTGTATACTATCTTATATTTTCTAGTCGTGGCTACAACAAGCAGCTCGCAATTCAGTTCTTATTACTGTAGAAACTATGATCTTGGTTTATCTTGATAATGTAATTGTAGGTATCGGAACCAGAGACAAGAGGAAGCTATTTGAAAAAGCATACAACATACCTTGTTCAGCAAGAACCACAAAATACAAGTGTTCGACGTCGCTTTAGGTATTACGAAAGGATTTGATATTTGACTTGGTGAAAAATAGTGACTTTGTATGGCTTCATTCAACATTGTGTTCGAGGTATATTGGCATGCTCATTCCTTCGTTACCTGAAAAAAATGTGTACAAAACAGCAGCATTTATTCGTGGACGTATGCGTGGATTGGCATTGTTTTTAAATCATGTTATGGCATCACCATATTTACGCCAAGATGCTTCAGTTGTGGGATTTCTTACACTTGTTGATGATGGAGAATGGGAACATGTTAAAAGAGTACGTTAGATTGGGATTGATGTAATTTTATAATTGTTATTTAGTCGTCGAGAATAATGGAACATGGTGGAGAAGGTCACATTCGATGGATGAAGTGTTTGCTTCATGCAGAGCTCCCAGAAGACCCAGAACAGTCAAATTTTTCGCCTAAAATGTGTTGAGTAATATTGAGTAGATTTATCATTGCCATAAAGCGGGATGCTGAATTTGTTGAAAAATGCTGCACTGACTTGGCTGCGAGTACAAAGAGATTAGCTGATAAAACAGCAGCATTATCTAAGGAGCTAAATGAGCTATCGACGCATTTTCAACAATGGAAAACCACTGAAATTGTCAATGTTTCTGAAAAGAATGCTGATTTAAATACCATGCTCGCGACTACAAGTGAGTCAATTACTTAAATGTGCTTTACACTATTCCTATTCTAGCTACTGTGGTTGGAGGCTGGAGCGATGTTTATCAGCATCAACCTATTATAAATGAATTACTCTTGCATGAAGGAATCAAGTACATTGCAAATCAAGTGAAAGACTTCAAAGAATTACTCAAGGCTCGTGATGTGGCCATCGTATATTTACGATTTTGCTAATTATTCTAACAATTAAATAGGTTCAATTGGAAAAGAGCAATCGAAATCGTCTTGTGACAACACCTCCAAAATCAACGTATTACTTTTCACGTCAAGAGCCAACTGGGGCAGAAGCAGAAGCATCAGCATATCGCCTCGATCATCTTATCTTTTGCATGAATCATGCTCTCTTTTTCTCTGAAATGCAGCGTCTTCGGTATGTTTCAACTCAATTTCAATCTAATCAATATTTTCAAGATCCATTAAAGCAAAGATTTTACTTGAAACTTTTGGTCCATTTGCTTGTGCTCAATACCAAGTAGCTAAAAAGGTATATATATGGATTCAATATTTCTATGCTATATATATGTATAACTAGTTGGGTGGTCTTTGGAATGGCTTTCTCGTTGCATCGGATATCAACCAAACTGTACATAAAATCATAAACTATTCATCTTATAAAAGAATAGGACATGATTTCATCAGCTAAACAAGTGCTTGATCTAGCTCAAGTGACTTACGATCCAAAATTTGATGTGTAAATGCTTTTTAAATTCAAAATACATTTCATTCTTGTACACAATTCTTACATTTTGCCACGTCATATTTGCCACGTCATCATAATTGTTCGCTATAAATATACTAAAATCAAGTATTTCAATCTTTCGTTAACAGTCACTTTTGCCCAGTCTTGTTTAGCATGTACACAGCGAAACCCAAAGCAACTCAGCGTGCCAAGGTATTACAAGCTTTTAGGTGTTATTGAGATCATTTATACATAGCAAGCTCAAGAATCAGCTAAAGTCAAGACAAAGAAAGGCCCTTCTGTAGAAGAATGCGTTGGAAAACGTGACTTTACTGGAGCAGCTACCATCCTTGAGTTTAATATTAAAAGTGATGATACCAAACCTGAAGACAAACGAATGCATTTAATGTGGTTAGCATACTGCTATTTCCACCTTGGGCAATACCAACGAGCTCTTGATACGTACGAAGAAGTCCGTGATCCACCAGATGAAGTGTTTTTATATCGAGCATGTTGCATGTACTACCTTCAAATGTACAAGGAAGCAATGAAAGAAGCTCATAAAGGTCCGTCTATTAACCCTCTGCAGAATCGAATTCTATTTCACTGTGCTCACAAACTTGGAGATGAAGATAAACTACTTGTGTATCATCAACAACTTGGGCAGTCGAAAGAAGATCAACTTTCACTTGCTGCAATTCATTATTTACGCAACCATTTTCAAGAAGTACGAGAGTCTCTTTCAAAGCAAATTCACTTGTTTATAGGCCACAGATATCTACAAACGACTGCTTTTGGAAAATCGAGATGATATTGCATTGAATGTGTATGTAGCAATGTGCTACTACAAACTTGATTATTATGATGTATCACTCGAAATCATGCAAGCATATCTCCAAGCATTTCCAGATAGTGTTGTAGCTATCAATGTCAAAGCTTGCAATCAATTCAAGTTGTACAATGGCAATGCAGCAAAAGACGAACTCAAAGTGCTTTCAGACAAGGGTTACAATATGGAGCTGAATGATCTTGTTAGCCATAATCTTGTTGTATTTGAAGATGGTCAAAATGCTCTTCGAGTGCTACAACCACTTGTAGAATCGTTCACTGAAGCACGATTAAATCTTGTATTGTTCATACATTTCTTCAAAGAACTTAACATTGTAGGTGATCTATTATCTAAAGCATGGTAAAGTACAAGAAGCATTTGAATTGATCAAAGACATTGAACCATCAACCCCACAAGAGTATATTCTTAAAGGTACAATAGCTCAATAGTATTGTTAAACTCACCACTTCTAGGTGTCGTTCATGCTACTCTTGGACAACAAAGTAATGCACGCCAGCACATTAAGACAGCTCAACAATATTTTCAACTTGTTGGAAGTTCACCAACTGAATGTGATACCATTCCTGGACGACAATGCATGGCATCTTGTTTTTATCTACTCAAGCAATTTGAAGATGTCAACATTTATCTCAATTCCGTCAAGCAATACATGTACAATGAAGATGACTTCAATTGGAACTTTGGGATTTCATTGTGCAATACTGGTAATCACGCTGAAGCCCTTGAATCGCTTTTACGTGTAAGATATTTACTTTAATTCTTCTCTAGTACATGCATAAGTAGATTACAAAAGAAGAGTACAAACATGACTATTGCTACATCAGTTGGCTATGTCGATGCTATATTTTCAATGGAAACCCATCGAGTGCTTGGGATCTTTATCTAAAGCTAGACAACTCGGATGAATCGTTCAATTTGTTGCAGCTTATTGCCCATGATTCGTACAAGGTGGTGATTTCCAATGGTACATTTGTACTTAATCTTTTGTTGTAGATGGGCGAGTTCTTCTACGCAGCCAAGGCATTTGATGTTTTGGAAAGACTTGATCCTGATCCAGAGTATTGGGAAGGAAAAAGAGGGGCTTGTGTTGGAGTATTTCAGAAAGTTGTTGCTGGAAAAGCTTCTCATGTCGAGTTGGAAGAAATATTTGGGATGCTCAAAACAAACAACAATCCTCAAGTTGAGTATATCGTTCGCATTATGAAAAAGTGGTGTGCTGAAAATGGCATTTCGCTTTAGTAATTCTTCATGGGAATAAAATATACAGCTAATATTGCATCATCTTTCAATACGTATTCAATACATTTGATTCAAAACAATTGATGTTCAGACTTTGAATGAACTTAGTAAAAACTAGTTAATCATTCCTTTGATGCATCACACATATCACACACGAGATCCGTTGGATCATTAACGTATGTGCACAAACTACATACCCAAACAGTTGAAGAAGATTCTGGTGCACTAAATGCTGTAAAACGAAAGCCTTCTTCCCGATCATTGCTGTCCAAAATTTCAATCGGTTCATTGTCTTCCATTGCATCAGCCATTGCTTGCAAATAAATTGTATCTCTTGGATGTATTCTACTCAAAATGATTATCTTTTATTCAGCTCATTATGTACCCAATGTCTTTAAGAGTCCGATTATTGTTTAAAATGTCACCGTTAAAGTAAAGAACTTGATGATTTGGGGAGATATCAGCGTGCTCCAGGATCTATAAACGCTCTAAAAATGTAATATATGGCTATATACCTTGTGTTTAAATAGACCGATAGTATCATCAGCATTACACTCAATCATATATTGCGTATTTGCATTTCGACCTGCTCGTGTGGATCTACGTCGTGGATTTTGCATTTCTAATTGACTTTCATCATCTATTGGCACAGGCTAAACAAGATTAAAACCAAAATCAGCTCTTTTCCTATACGTACTTGATCCTTTCGTAAAAGAACGACACTAATAGGTTCTGCATGGAAGTTTATATGTTTTTCTTCTCGTCTATCGTCACATTTGGAGCATATTTCCACTTGCTTTAAAGTGCCATCGTCTTTAATAAAACCATAGATTATATTGTCGTATGAGATTTTCATAACACATAGTGGTTTGGCATTGCTTCCATACAAATTTTCAAGCTGCTCCCATTCATCCAGCGTCACAATTTCACCTTCTTCTTTGCGTTCCTTCGGCATTGTGGTTGCCAACATGCATTCTTTGACATTATGAGGCACAATAAACTTGCCTAAGGCCACATAACCTTTCTATAAGTTCGTCGATTGCTTACCATGTTCACATTCAAAAGAACCTAAACCCAATGAAGATGGCTCGGAAGCATCCATGTCTTCAAAATAGTCTTTCCATTGTGTTATCCAACCTCGATCAATAATTGCAAATGGTTCATTAAGAGGGATTTCAAAAATGTTTTCAAAAGGGTGCATCATGCGTCGTTTAAATAGTTTTCGTAAGATAGCATTAGACTTCAAAATGCGATCTCGATGTGCTTGTGCTTGCAATTGAAATTTTTGCATTTGGTTTGCTTCACAAACACACTTGGAGCATTCTTTTGTAGTTTTAAACAATAACTCTTTTGCCACCGAATAATGCTGTTTAAGATAAAGCCAAAGCAATGGTGAAATTGCTCGATGCTGCTTCTTTTTATTCGGCTGCAAATTGGAATGCCCGCATAAAATATCTGCGTTTATAGGCATTTCAATCGTGGATTGCGATTCAGCTAGCTTTTTTGCACTTAGTGTAGAATTCGTGAGTGTATATGTAGCAACGACTTTCCACGAAGTAATCCATTTTCTGCTAATCAAGAACGACTCTGAGTCCGTGCTGTAATCGTAGTCAAGATGGCCTAGTTGTTCTAATAGTTCTTGTTGCATAGACTGAGACTCTAAATGCTCAGAGTGCCAAGATTGTGCACATTCGTTGCATCTATAAACCATAAGTCATTTCGAGAGGTATTATAATACCTAAAGTTTTCACTTGATACAACTGCAAACGATGGTGGTGCAATAACTTCAAAAAGTTGAGGTGATATACGCTTAAAATGACATCGTGCATACTCTGGTGACAATCGACCATGTTCGCATTTGTAGCTGGCTACTTCTAATACAAACGGGATTTGTTCAATATCGCGTCCTTGGATCCAATACTTTAGATAATCGGTCGCAACCCAGTAGTAATTCGATTCTTCACCAAATGAACATGGATCTGAAGTCTCAAAGTATTTCTTGTAAACTACTTGACGTTCTTCTATCTTTTGAGTCAGGCTATTGATCTAATAACCCATACTGAGTTAACGTTTAGATTATGGCACAAACCTGAGAATTCCACAGTCCAATATCCTGGTACAATTGCCGATTGCAGTCTTCAACATCATTTGCATACGGAATTTCTTCAGCTGGTACAATAGCAATGACACTATCCATGCGGGAATATATCAACATGTAGGCTTCTTTAGAGGATATGGTATTGCCAACTTTAGCTTTGGTAACTTCAGTGTCATTAAAGGTAAACCATTCATGAACATCAGGACAGTAAATTGTAGCTGTATAATGTCCAGCATGAGCAGTGGTTCCCGTGTGATTAAGCACTGCAACAAGGCGATACTTGATATCCGATGACACAGTAAGAACAGAGTTAATTTCAATGGCATCCTGAACCTTGCGTCTTGTCATGGTTTTCATATCATATACGAACCGCATTAAATGTAATGTAAGCACTGGTGGCATTGACTCGAGCTGTATACTGCGAGTGGCATTTTGCTTTGCATCACAAGCTGTGCAAAAATATCGATTGTCGCCTTCAAGAAACTCTGGGGCTGTAAAAGACTGCTAAAACTTCAGGACACGAATGTATAAAAAAATTTAGCAACCTGGAACGAATCTTGAATTGTAGTGTGGCCCCTGATATTGAGCGACTATAGTATTATAATGAATCATTAATTAAAACAAGCAATACAAACCAAATCATAATATGAACCAGTACTGCTTGTTTCTGTTTTGCATCGTTGACACATTGTAACATACTTCATATTTCCACGAAAATGGGAATTAATAAAGTTCCAATGTGGTTTATGCTTCGAAAATACAAATATTGATTGTAGATGTGATAAAAGCAATTTGGTAAATTCCTTGCATACACATGAATCAATCTAATTTCATCAGATAGATATACATACGTGTGCATCTTGTTGAATACTTTCATCAAGATTGAGTGTATTGGAGAATTCTTGCGGATCTACATACGAACTAGCACTGAATTGAAGAAATGCAAACAATCGTTGCAATGCTTGCATTTGCCCAAGTCGAGCAGCATCTACTTTATTCGATTCACTTGGTTCCCATTCATGTACAGCTCGTCGGAAAGCAAGATCCATAAAAAGCACTTGTACCATACTATTTACATAGCATGTAGCACCAAGATTTCTTAATCCACACGGAGTACTCTTTTCTTGATTAATTTCCGTTCGAATACTTAATGAAGGATCTTCTCCCAATGCTTTCAATAACTCTGGAACACTTTTCCAAATGCCCTACTTTCCATTTAGTCTTAAATTTCATTCATTCATCTTCCACCTCTGTATATTCACCAAGTCCATACAAACAATTTGGATTTTCGCTACAATTTCCAAGTCTTCTTGCTGCTTTTCCTTTCTTCTTCACAGCCAATCTCTTATTACTCACTGCAGGTTGATGATTCTCTATCATACACGCAGCAATTGTTTCTCCATACGCATCTTGATCACATTCCCACTTCCTCTTATTCATCTTGATAGATAATGATCAAAAATTCTATCTTCACTTCAATATACCATACAAACTTTCTATTTAATTTTAAAATCTCACTTATTATCTTATGATTGCATCAATTCAAACATCTATGCATCCTCTACACATTGCTACACCATTCACCATACAATCAAATGGTTCTTCGTGCATTTACCTCTTTTTTAATCGTTGATTTCCCACATGGTACTTTCTATCAGCACATGGTATCTCTATATAAGTGGTGTTCAATTTATTACTTATCTTATTGGTTAATAATTCACCAATCCACATTCCTATTCATAGATTACTTGAATAGTATTGGGTAATAATCTACCAATGATAGCTTTATATTGATGATTGAATTATAAATATCATTGGTTAATAATGTACCAATCACATATTTCTAATGATGATTGGCTAATTATTACCCAATCATATTATGAATATAAGCATTGGTTTACAATAGATAAGATTTTCAATGGAGTATTCACTCCTGTATTAGCTCCGTCTGAACACAGCATCTAAGATGGGTATGTGTACCTTCGAAGATTGTTTGACGTGAGGGATTCCGTGCGTTGCACGAAGCATCTTCACTGCTGTATCCCCGTCGTGCAGCATTCGAATGATGAAAAGAGCATTAAATTGATGGGTTTGTAGGTATCTCTCGTGACTCCAAGCACAAGCGTCGTGAAACCGGTGGTAAGCGCAAGTTCTTCCGCAAGAAGCGAAAGTTTGAACTCGGCCGTCAACCAGCCAACACCAAGATGGGTGCCAAGCGTATCTCGACTGTCCGTGTCCGTGGTGGTAACCTCAAGTTCCGTGCTCTTCGTTTGGAATCGGGTAACTTTTCGTGGGGTACTGAAGTCGTTGCCCGCAAGACCCGTATTTTGGATGTGCTTTACAACGCTTCCAACAACGAATTAGTCCGTACCAAGACTTTGGTAAAGAACGCCATCATCCAAGTCGATGCCACTCCATTCCGTCAATGGTATGAAGCTCACTACGGTGTCAAGCTTGGCAAGAACAAGGGTGAAGAAACCGAAGAAGCCAAGAAGTCCAACCACGTTGAACGCAAGCAAGCTGCTCGTGCTCGCACCCAAGTTTTGGACCCAAAGGTTGAAGAACAATTCAACTCTGGTCGTTTGTTGGCTTGCATTTCGTCCCGCCCAGGTCAATCTGGCCGATGTGATGGCTACATCTTGGAAGGCAAGGAATTAGAATTCTATTCCCGTAAGCTCGCCACCAAGAAGTCCAAGAAGTAAATATCGTCATAACGATATCACGGACTGGATTATTTCAGATTGGAGTCTTAATAAAATAACATGGCATTGCTGTGCTAAACCCATCGTATTTACCTTTTTCTTATATTTGAATCAATAACTTTGTTTCAAAGTCTGTAGTTAATACCACCTATTTCACGAATTAGAGTCATTAGCCTATAAAAAGAGCTATTTACTTTAGAAAAATCATCAAAGCTTAAACTTTCTGTAGATGGATCACTTGATGCTTCTTCAAGAGCTCGTGTTGCTGCTAATTCCAAGTCCTACAATGTATTGATTATTTTGATCATTCCAATATCTTTCAACCTTATCTATTTCTTCACTCGGCATTTCTCCAAAGTCAGTCACAAGACGCATATATGCAATTAAATCAGCCTTGGACACTTGATTATCTCCATCAATATCATGAATTTTGAATGCAACTAGTCATTTTCATGTTTTCTTTTGTCTTCGCTTTACTACCTCTTAATTTGCTTTCTCTTGTACTATGGTACGTAAATGTTGCCATGACTTGTATGAATGCCTATGAAATATTAACTCAACAAACAAGAGCAGTGATTTACATTAAACGAAACATTGCCATCAGAATTCAACTCAAAAAGACTAAATAGTCTTTCTTTCAATGGATTCATTGCTATAGCTATCAAAGTAAATCTTAATAGCAGTTTAAACTCACCAGGAATGGAAAAAAAGATTTCTTTTGTCAATACATCATCAGGACAAAATATACGATATCGATTGCGAAAATGAATAATATCTTCAATTGGCACTACACACACGTTTATATGGCACAAAAATAATCAAAATCAACGCAATGTTAACATGCGAAGTTCTTCTAATTGCTCTGGAGATAAATCACACACTTCAGGAGCTTGTAGAACTGAATAAAGCTGACCCATTTCACTTTTTTCCGTTATACCATTCCCATTATTAGCTTAAACTTTTACCAACACATTTACTCTTTCAATATCTCTTTTAAGAATGATTTGATCACTATCGTTGACATCTGTAGAGCTTGTAAAGTTAGTCAAATTTATTAACAAAATTAACTCAAAATTGTCATTGCGAAGATCAATTCCCATTAGTTCGGAGACTGGTTGAGGATGATAAATTTTCTTTCAGTATTGTTAATGTATAGCTTAGTATCGGGTTTCTTTAATCTAATCATGTGTAATTTAAGTATTCCAGCTCGGTATCACCACTGAGAACAGCGTCACTTTAGATGATAACAACGACGAGTTGAGTATTCGCACGTCTACGCAGAGAATAACTTTGCGACTATTTAACGTTCATGACACATAACTTGAGATGATTGAGCAATCAAAGCCCAATCTTGTCCTCGATGTATTTGCAGTATTTATCTGAGTGTTGAGTCTTACTAAGACCACTCCATTCAAACTCATTAATTCCATTATTTTTGGACTAAAAATGACTAAAGACAGGATCAACTTGTACGTAATTTTATACAAGTCATTTCAGATTGGTCATAGCATATTCTATCTTCAGGACTTTATATAGATATTGTCAAGTCTTTCATTATATTCATTGATTTCTTTTTATCTTTAGCACTGGAATTTGTCAATGCTGTAAAAATGAGTTTTATCTTGCTCTAAAATTGCGTTTTATTCCTCGAAGTTCGCATTCGATCGTAAATTACTTGTGTTTTGTATACTATTCATTTAAACTAAGATTAAGTATGGCAAGATCCTCAACCAATGTGAGGTCGAATTTTAATCTCGAATTCCCCCTTTGAGCGGTAGTGATGTCTGGAGACGGCTATGATCGCCATATTACCATCTTCTCGCCTGATGGGCGTCTGTACCAGATCGGTAAGCGTGTATATACAGTGTTGTGGTTGATTGAGAGTAGAGTATGCGTTCAAGGCTGTGAAGGAAAGCGGTTTGACCTCGGTTGCTGTGCGTGGTGCTACAAGCTGCGTTGTCGTAACACAGAAAAAAGTTCCAGTACACAAATGAATGGTATTAACGAGTGCTAAGATGATGCATTAGGATAAATTGATTGACCCAGACTCGGTCACGAACATTTTCAAGATTACACCATTGATCGGGTGCTTGATGACAGGGCTTTATGGTATTGTATCGATTCAAATGATAAAGATGCTCATGCGTTAATGAATTTAGCCGATGCAAAGGCTCAAGTACAACGTTTGAGATATGAAGCACATGAGTTTGAACACAAGTTTGGATATCCAATTCCATGCCATGTTCTTGCTAAACGTATTGCTGATATTTCGCAAGTTTACACGCAACACGCCTCAATGCGTGCTTTGGGTGTTGTGACGATTCTTATCAGGTAAGAAATATATGAATTGACATGATATTGATCATGACTGTTTAGTGTGGATGATGAAAAGGGACCACAATTGTACAAGACGGATCCTGCTGGACATTATTGGGGCTACAAAGCTACTTCAGCTGGTGTTAAGGACCAAGAAGCTCAAAACTATCTTGAAAAGAAGATTAAGGCAAATGACTCGATGGATCATGAAACAACGATTCACACTGCAATTACATGTTTGCAATCCGTTTTGTCTGCTGATTTCAAACCAAGTGAAATTGAAGTCGGTATCATTGCTCAGGGCGAACGGTTAACTATTCTTCTAAATCGTCTTTTAATATTTCATGCGTAGTTTCCGCAAGTTAACCGAGAGTGAAATCGATGGTTATTTGACAGCGATTAGTGAGCGTGACTAGAATGTCAATATCTAGTTAATGCATAACAAATATACCTTGATGCATCAACCACAATGGTTGTTTATTTCGTGTTTAATTTTTTTAAAGTACACTTTATTCATCATGATGTGGTTCATCACTTTGAAGGTAAGCAATCATTCTTGAAAAGTAAATAATGTAGCAAAGACACATAAGTACCAAGGTCACAATAAAGACGCCAGATCCTTCACCACCCGAAGGAATCCCACCATATTCATCATAATTCGTGCTTGAATACCCATATTTCTGCACCGTTGGAAACCCAGCTAGCCAAAAGAGCAAATTACTGCACAAAAGGTTGAAAGCCCAGCCCACATTATTGCTAATGTACTTGCCAATTGTTCGCTTCTCGTTGCCCATCAACTTGTGCTCTTCTTGACCAAATTCAAAATGATAACTCCCAACATCATTTTTCAATCTATTTTTGACCTTTCATACAGTTGAAATTTATTCCATACAAAGAACAAGATTATTTATTTTATTACACACAAAACCCTAGAAGAAAGGCAGTCAAGTGACCTGATTTCTTATATTTGGAAAATGTAACGAGATGGCGGTTGTGTGACACAAAGGAACGACCCGCCGCATCCTCGGGGGAAGATGTGGAGTTCTTATTGACAAGGAGGCAAAGGATGCGAGAAGAGGAAATGAAGAGATGACATATGCTGTGTTTAGACAGGGCTCGTTTATGTGACTACAGGAGCTATGACAGTGCGTTAGAGGAGGATACTAGGAATGCATCGACATCAGCATTGCATGGAACGTCTTGGAGCCCTCGTTTGGTTTGAAGATCGAGTTGCATGTTATCATAGTACTTCATATCGTCAAGAATACTGGTTTTGCTGTCATAAGACATAAATGTACAAAGAAATGCTGATGCCTAAGTGTTTTGGTATGAAATTGGGATGATCACGTCAAAAGTCGTACCTCGTTGTATGGAATTTCATCACAATCTCGTAGACTTGTAATGTTCTTGTTGTTTTCAAGCACAATGGACTTGAGAACATGATTCGGAACATCTTTGACCACCAACCATTCAACATTGAATACTCCTTCATATTTTGTCTTCTCCCATAGCATAAAGTTATGATCACTTGATAGTCCTGATGTCATTCGTGCTACACCACAAAAATGCTTGCTTCCACATACACTACAACATTTTCAAGCATTTCCATTTCATACGTATTCCATATACCTAAAGAATAACAAAATTGGTCGAATACATGAGAGATCACTATTGAACGCTGTGTCTAAAAAGTTATTGCTAATATACGTGCTAGACCACACGCCATATTTGATACTACACACAAATTAAGCCTCTTTATAGTAAAAATCATACCTCTTGTGTACATTGGCTTCACTAAACGATTTAATAACAAAATATCTACAAGTGCCATGGCTCAAATACGGACCCAACGCAGACTTATCCAAGTCAACCATCATATGAGCATTATTTCTCTCTTGTTCATTTATTTCCAATGGAGAAACAAGGAATCGCGGCGGAACTTGCGGTTCCTTCCTCTTCCTTGTCTTCCTCCTTTGCATTTCAATCTTTTCTGAAGTTGCATATACCACACATAATGCTTTGCCTAAATCGGCATTTGCCACAAATAAGAACTTTGTCTATGCAACCACGCCAATTTTAACCACACAGCTTGTTAACATTGAACACAACAAGATGCATTTGAATTCAACATCAAGTTTCCTTGCATACTATCAACTTAAAGCTATTTATTCTATAATGCCGAATCTAACAAACGTGCCTCGAATAAAGAGTACTTTCAGCAATGCTCTTCTATCTTGTAATTGGCTAAAATATGTTGAATTTTCAATAGTATCTGCAATCTGGTTGGACAATGTCAATACAAGGTCATTTTGGAATATGCTCGCTCGTCTTCGCCGTCCCGTGTCCGTCTTGCGCTCATCGGTGCGCTGCTTCTCAGACTCGCACGATGATTTCAAGCCAAAATACCATGCTGCAGCCTCTGCTGAGCGTGATGATGTGATCAAGCTCATCCAAAGCCACGTGGATACGTATCCAATCATGTTGTACATGAAGGGTACGCCAACACAACCACAATGCGGCTTCTCTCGCCAAGTGGTTCAAATCTTGCATGCTCAAGGTATCAGCTTTGATAGCGTCAATGTATTGGATCACCCAGAAATTCGTGAAGGTGTCAAGGAATTCTCGTAGGATTGAATATGGATTGGACTTAGGATTAATGATAATGTAGGCAATGGCCAACGATCCCTCAATTGTTTGTCAATGGTGAATTTGTTGGTGGATGCGATATTGTCTCTGATATGCACAAGTCGGGCGAATTGGAAGAACTCTTGAAGCCATTTGTCAAGTAGAAAACTACACATAGAACATAATGGCCTACATTGGGCAGCATCTTTAGCTCTCAACTTTTGGATTAATAAAGGTTCATTCTTATCAGTACATGAAAACAAAACTATTCATTGAAAATTGTTATGTACACTGGAGATTGATTCTTCTGCTTATGACACAACTTCATACCCTTGTCGTGGACCACAGAATCGGATCATGAGAGCAATTCCAATTGCAAGTAGCATGATACCAGTGGATGTAAGACCAAGAACCCAATTGATCTCATTTGGATTTAAACCTGGAGGATATGGATCAGTTGGAGTGTCTGGTAACTCGCAAGAATTCATCAAGCATTTGTTCCAAGGACTTTTAGCAGCTGAATAAAGCGATTCATTTGCTTTTAAAAAAACTTCTTTCACAGCATGTCCATGCCATTCCAGTGGTGTTGTAAAACCTAAAATGTGAGCAATTGTTGGTGCGGTGTCTTCAATGGAAATGGCAGATTTAAGTTCTCGATTAGCATTACCAAGACCGTAAATAGCCCATTGCACCTGTTCATTATTTTCATTTGGCTCCCTGTGATCTTGACCATCTTCATTTCGTCCATGATCAGTAACAAGAAAGAAGACTGTAAAGTTGAGCAATCCTGAAGCTTTGACAGCATTCATAACAGCACCAATATTTTCATCCATAGATGCTATGGCTGCTTGACCTTCATCAGAAAAACAACCAGCTTCATGTGCACAATTATCTGCTTCACCAAGATAAAGAAAAAGCAAAGTTGGTGCTGTGGATGCATTAGACAAGAGTGCTACAGCCGCAGCAGTGGCCTCTTTTGAAGCATCTAAAGTAGAATTGCAAGATTCATCATTGTCAAAATACTTGTGGGTATCAATATTAACAACTTCTGATGGTAAAATTGCATCAAACCCTGTCCATGTGTAAAACATAGCTGTATTTGCATCAAGAAGTTGTTCTTTGGTCACAGAAAACAAATCCGGGTACACCACACACGTTGGTAAAATCGATTGAATATTCACAGACTCATTTGATGGAGCACAATATGTCCATTCATTGCTTGTGACTCCATGAAACATAACACTTGCTCCATAAAAGATCGTTGCCCAGTTTGTCAGGCTCACTGTCGGTCGGTTATTACGAGCTTTGTCTGTAAACTGTCCATGGGTTCGAATGTAATGCATATGAGGTGCCAATCCATTGTCTAGTGCTTGATGCAAGCAACGAACATCGAGTCCATCAAGCCTACACGTATTTAGGTAATCGCTCTTCTCTCTAGCAGCAAACCCTAGCACAACAACGTGCTTTGCGCTCCCAAATCCCTGCAATTCCTTTGCTTGAACGCAAACAAGAGCCAAGAGTAGACACAACATGCTCTGGAACCACATGCACGTTGCGATCTTTTCAATCAATAAATGATCTGTCATCATCTTATCCTAATGATCACTTTGCCCTTTGACTGTTTATGTTGACTAGTGATTGATTGGTGTAAACATTGCTATTAATAGCACAAACGTAATCTGCTTATTGCGTTATCTTTTTAATATGCTGGGCATGTGCTTTGGATATCTTTGGGAATGCCAAGAGATTGAATTTCGCTTGGATTGACGATGAGTGTCATGCCCATTCCTGTCGCCATATCCCATTCAATATGGCAATGAAAGAGCCAAACTCCTGGGTTGTCCAAACGAACTCGGATAATCGTCCAACCTGGTTGAATGCATTCACCTCGAAATGATTCACATGCAGTCACAGCCACAGTATCGCGTTGGAGAGGATTTTCAAGTAGATTTAGAGCATCAGTAGTTGGTAGAGTTAATCCAATACCATGAGCAAGCACCCAGAACGAATGTCCATGCATGTGGAATGGATGTTCACCTTGGTTATAGTTGATGACAGTGATATCAACGGTGGAACTTTGGTTGACGACAAAAGGATGAATTTGCTTTGGCAATGGTTCGTTGGCCACAACAGAAAATAGAGTTGGTTTTTCAGTGTATCGATAAGGAAAAGCTGGTCCATTGTCAATAGCAACGTGAGGTCCTGTGACGTTGGTTATGTTGTCTTTAAGAATGTTAATTGTAAAATTGAATGAAGCATCAGGCTTTGGTGGGGTGCTCTTGATAAATGGAACGAGAGCAAAATCGTCAAGATCAAATAGATCGTTTGATACTGTTGATGTAGGATCTGCAGTCGAGTTTTCGTAAGACCAAATACCCAATCCATAAATGTCTTGACCAGCATAACCAACAAGAAAGAATAATGGTGCAATATTGTTCATTGTTGCACGAAACCAAAAGTTGCCTTTGGATGACTCTGGTGCATAGATAAGAACGTCATACCGTTGAGCTACATTAATGCGCAAGTGATTGACTGTAGTTGGAACAACATCAATACCATCCACACTTACAACAGTCATATTATGACCATCCAAGCTAACGTTAAAACCAGCAAACGCAGCAGTGTTAATTAGTCTCACTCGATATGTTTTTCCAGCAAGAACATTAAATTGAGCTCTTGGTACACCAGGTTCGCAGCTCGAGTTAATAAAAGAGCAATTAAATCGCCCATGCCCATTAACAATAGCAGAATCTGGAATGATATCTTTAGGTCGGTTGATGTCAAGTGTTGGAGCCTACATCATCATTATCACGAAATATTCTTCATAGACATTTTTACATTAATAGCTTGAACAACATCACTGCCTTGACGATGATACCAATCACTCAATTGAACAATGATTTCTTCATCATACTTGAGATGATCTTCATGAATTGGATCAATGATCATAGGGCCTCGTAAACCATCAATGTATTGTGGACCATGGTGAGAATGCCACCAATATGTTCCCGCTTGCTACAATGAATTTTAGGATAATTTCAATTCGATATATAATACCTCAAGGTTCACAGTATATGTAAGTTCACTGTGTGCAGGAATTGGACATTGTGTGACGTGGGAAGTGCCATCGTACACATTACTGCGATTTTGATAAATTCCATGCCAATGAATAGCTGTTGGTTCATCCAAGTCATTAATAACATGTACAATTAACTTTTGCCCTTGACGAGCACGAATTACAAAATCCCAGCCATAGCCACCATTGACACCGATCAATGTTCGATTGATGCCATCAGGAGCACCATCAAGAGTATGAAGGCGCATCGTGTACGTGACGGTATTGTCATTTGTCGATGTTGTATTTGATGGAGAAGTTAAAATGTTGATTGAAAACACAAAGGCAGCAATAATGAGCAAAAGTGTCAAACCCAGGGCAAGTTGTTTAGAAGGTATCATTGTATTTCACGTAGAATTGAAAAATGAATTGAAAAGTGAAATCTACAGACACAATGTCCACTAAAATCTACAATTATTTTCGCATGAACAATTTCCTTTCGTTGATCACGCTCGAATAGCGTTGGGGCGTCAGCTTATAAACATTTGGTTCATTTATCCCACTATTCTCCACTTTATTGTAACAATTCAAACAAGGTTTCTCATGTACTAGACTGGTAGCCTCTTGATACAATGCATAATCTATGCAAAGAGCAAAGACCATAAACAATCTTACTCCAAATGTGAATACCGTAAAATCCGAACCAAACTGACTCCTGAAGCAATTGTACAGTATCAACTTCAATCGATATCATCTCACGAAGCGTTAGACACTTGGAAATATCCCATCCATTCACTCGTTCATCAAGAATACTTTTATCAAGAATACTTCGATAATACTCATTTTTGATATTTCTTCATTATTTGGCCATTTTTGCCAATTTCTTTACCACACAAGAACCACAAGGTACATCCAAGCTCAACTATTCCAACACAATACATCAACAATAGCTACTTGCCTTGCATGAATCGTCAAACTTGTTGATTTCCTTCCATGTGCTTTTTCCCTCGACGATCGATCAGCTTTATCATGATTTCTCAACTGCTTATTAGGATCGCATTTTAGCCAATCAGAGCGTACGTCGTTGAAGTTTAAAAAATATTGAAAACGTATTTGATGTTTGTATATAAAATAAAACTTTTAGTTTAATATTTGGGAAGAAGGCTCATTTGACAATTTTGCGCAGTAAGTACAAGTGGCGAAGATGGTACCAACGCTCAAGACACTTCGGCGATTATTTGAATCACAAGAACGAATATCTACGGAGGAAGCATTGGAAATTATCCACAAGGCTCTTGATGTGATGGATACAGAACCCAATGTGCTGGAAATTGCAGCTCCGGTTGTCGGTATGATGAGGATTGAAGAGATGTGATGGTTACTCTGTAGTGTATGGGGATTTGCACGGACAGTTCTTTGATTTGATGAAAATGTTGGATAAAATCGAGTATTTTGAGGAAAATCAAGAAAATTCGAGTAAGGATATCGGGGGATGGACGATTTGATTTGATTTAGATCGAAAATTATTGTTTCTTGGTGATTATGTTGATCGTGGCGCGTTTTCGTGTGAAGTTATATTGTTTCTATTATGCATGAAAATTCATGTAATTTAAGACAATAGAGATGGATGATAATGTATTTGTAGCGACCCAACAATGTGTATTTATTACGTGGAAATCATGAATGTGAAGCTATATCTTCGTTTTATGGCTTTCGTTTGGAATGCAAAGCAAAATATGGTGTATCGGTGTATTTTCACTTTATCAAATGCTTTCAATCACTTCCTCTTGCTGCGGTGCTTGATGCCCCTGAAGGTCGAATATTTTGTGTGCATGGTGGTCTCTCTCCAGAAATTGAAACCATTAGCGATATTCAAAGTTTAGATCGCCGACGTGAACCATCAACTTCTGGGCCACTTTGTGATTTACTGTGGTCGGATCCAATTCCTGAATATGAGAGTGAAATAACTCCAAATTCATCACTAGATCAAGATGACGAAGATCTGGAACCAGGTACTTTGACAAACTATTCTGTCGCTCACTCGTTTAAAGAATCATTCCGAGAAGTATCACAACTATCAAAAACTAAATTAATGAAAAAGCGTCCTTCAATTGTCCCTGAAACAGCAAAATGGTCTCCAAACGAAGTACAAACAAACACTTAGTTCTATACTGATGGCGCTAGGTTCGTGGTTGCTCGTATTATTATGGATGTCTTGCTGTCTATGCATTTTTAAATCGAAATGATTTACTTTGCATGCTTCGTGCCCATGAGCTTCAAGATGAAGGATTTCTTTTTCACTTTTCATCCGAAGCATATTTATCATTAGACACGCGAAAAGACACTACATTTCCTCCTGTAATCACACTCTTTTCAGCTCCCCATTATTGTGATGAATACAACAACTTGGTCATCTCTAGTTTTTATCCAAGTAGCTTATAGTAAGTGTAGGGAGCGATGATGTTTGTACCTGATGAGCCTCATGGGTTTGATGTGGAACAAATTCATCCTGTGCGGCATCCACGTCCCCGCAAACATGCTCAATCCGAAGGAATGTGGACAATGTTTGAATCTACTCTTCCATACATTTCCCCCAGCACAAAATTCTTTGAAGAAATGGCCGAGCTTAACAACGTTGATCTTACTACCAAACCAAAAAAACTACCAAGTTTTCAAGCATCAAAGGTTGGTTTAGAGCTTGAAGAAGATATAATTATTCCTGGTTATACTCTTACGAGTACGTTAACTCGATCCAGGAAATATTTACCTTTGTTGGTAGGTGCAGCAAAATTAAAACGACGGCGATCGAGTGAACGGCATCCTCATGCTGCAAACCCAGAATGGGATGCAATTACTTCTCAATGGAAGCAAGCGAAAACAAAATCCGATGATATTATTGTGTCTTCTGATCAATCCAAAGTAAATCTTGCTGTAGTAATTTTGTTCACAAATGTGTAGATTTTTACCACCAAAGAACTTGAAATGCTTAAGTTAATGTTCACACTCATTGATGTTGATGGAGATTTTGTTCTCCAATCTGATGAAATTGCACGATTCATAGAGCGCATACTTAGTAAAACTTGATTTTTCAATCGAATTCTCAATGTGACTTTAGTGCTACACATTACCGAAGAAAAAGCAATCCAGTACACCAAAGCTCTTGATTGTAACAAAGATGGTCAAGTGGATTTAGCTGATTTAATTGAATGTGCAGCAAAAATGAAGCGAAAATATTATCAACAGTACGTATTTCTCCATAAGATTGATCTAAAAGAGTGTAGGCAAGAATCACGTCTGCGATGGAAAGAGTGGCAAAACTTTGGTTGTTTCTTTGTGACTGTAATTCTACTTTATTGTATGCGCACCAAACGCCCGTGGTGCCGTAAGAAATTATTGTGGTTGCCATTGACATGTTTAATCTACTGGTACATTCAAAGACGTAATCGTAAAGACTACAGTGGTTAATGCTTAAAATACATGAACATCCTACATGACATTGCAGGGTGTTGTGCCCTTGGTATCCAATTTCGAGTTGGCCATGGACATGGAAGGTTGATGGAAAGAAAAGTTGCGTCGAAGGTACCCTTTGAGTGCTCGAAGTTCATCTTGAAGAAATTCATATGAAGACAGATAAAGCTGCATATCGGGTTGATCTGTGAGCATTTGTTCAGCACACACTTGGACACGGTAAGCTGCTTTTGACACTCGCATAGCAGCAACGTAAGCCGAGGATCCTTTAAGTGAGTGGGCTTCTCGTCGAAGTGCATACAAGTCTTTGGAATTATACGCTTCATCAAGACGATGCACAGCAATGTCAAGTCCCAAGGAATATTTTCCTAGGAGACTGATAAATAGTTCTTCATTTCCTCCGCATTGAGAAACCCCAAGCGAATAATCCACAGGATCGCCTTCGGGTATTTCAATTTCAAGCACGGCAGCACTTGATACGTGTGCAGGTGGAGCATCAGAAGGATGAGGTGAATTGAATAATGGATTGTCTTTTTCATCCATCAAATTTCGACTAGAAGCCACAGACTGTTCTCGCCAATTTTGCCAATCTTGAGCTACTTCAGTCTTGAATTCCAACTTGGTGACATCAGGTAGACTATTGGAAGTATGTTTTCTATGTGGTGGAGTGATGGATCGATTGGTTTCATTAAAAGGTCCAAAAGTTTTCGACGTAATTGGGCTTGATAAACCATCTTGCATCATCTTTTGTAATGGTGATGCTCTTGTAAACGAACTGGTAGTAAATGAAGCTCGCTGTGGATTACCAAGACTAAACATGGACGATCCTGCAGGTTTAGTGCTTCCACCAGAATTTGAAGTGATTGTAAGTGAATTGCCACCAATAGCTCCATCTATTGTCATTGAAGTTTGATCTTCATAAGTTGTGTTAAGCATTCGATGTCGTCCCATCATCATTGGGTCTTCGAGCTCCAAGTCAGAAATGGCACGTACAAGATCAAGCTCTTGGGTGTGGTTCGAGGCAGGAAGTAGATGTGAATTTCTCTGTGGAGTCGAAGGTGTTCGACGTGAAGAGGATAATAATACTGCAGGTTCATCCATTGATCCTACAGGGGACGGACCAATGTCAGAAATACTGGAGGAATCAGCCAGGACAAATCTCGGTTCGGTAATACGTAAAGATGGAATGTATCGACGTCTCATCCAGTATGAAATTGTTTTAAGTAAACTCGACTTGGCAATGGGTTTGACGATAAATTCATCCATTCCAGCTTCAAGGCACTTTTCACGGTCTCCACTCATAGCATAAGCTGTTAAACCAAGAATTGGAATACGATCAAGTCCATTTTCTAGTTCAAATTGACGAATGGCTTGAGTAGCAGTATATCCATCCATGACAGGCATTTCACAATCCATAAAGACCAAATCAAACGTATCATGGTGTGCTATATAGGCATCAACAGCCAATTGCCCATTAGTTTCCCATTGAAGATAATGATCATCGTCTTGCAAAAAGCATTTGACAACTTCCCAGTTAAAATCATTGTCTTCAACCACAAGAATACGAGCTTGTTTAGGCACTGAAGGTGGCTGAACTACTATTGAGTCCATTGTTGTTGCACGATTTTTACGTCCATGATGCGATGGAGATACTGCAAGCAAAGCACTTGCTTTCATTGCATCCATTTTGGCGATAAAATCATCAGGAGCAAGTCGAACGATGACTGAGAAGAAAAAAGTCGAACCAACACCAAGTTCACTGTCTACGTCAATTTGTCCATCCATAAGCTCCACAAGCTGCTTGCAAATGGCCAAACCAAGACCCGAACCCGTTGGATTGTTTTTGCGGGTTCGTTCAAGCTTTGTAAAAAGTGAAAAGAGGCGTGATTTTTCCTCAGCATTCATACCCACACCAGTGTCAATAACCTGGAAAAGTAATTTACGTTGGGTTTTATCCATCTCTGGAGTTGCTTGCACCACTGTGCATTTGACTGTAATCGATCCTTTGACGGTAAATTTAATGGCATTCGATAGCAAATTGAGGAGAATCTGACGAAGACGAATGACGTCCCCAATAACTACTTCTGGCACATTGTTTCCCCGTACCACTGAAAGTTTAAGACCACGTTCATGAGCTTTAAACTTGAATAATTCAATGGTGTAGTCAAGTAAATCTTCGAGTTGGAAAGGAGCTGACTGAATTTCAAGATGTCCCGCTTCGATTTTACTCAAATCCAAAATATCGTTGATAAGATTGAGTAAGAGCGAACCCGAGACGTAAGCCATGTGAACATATCGCGAAGGAACATCTCCAAGTTTTTGTTCTTTTAAGAGCTCAAGCATGCCAAGGACACCATTGAGAGGAGTTCGCAGCTCGTGACTGAAAGACGCCAAGAAATTGACTTTAGCAGCTTCCATTTGTTTGCGAGCAGTGTAATCTTGACCCACACCGATAACACCACGAATATTGCCGTGGAAATCTTTCTTCGACGAGGCATTGACCAAAAGCAATAAGAATGTCCCAATCTTTGTGAGAATTGGCAACTCCATTTCACCAACATCAAGACCAAGCAAAGCTTCGTTGAGCAAATGTCGTACTTGTTCTCTAGATTCTGGAATGATAAAGGTATCAACAAGGGACATGCCAAGGATAGAAGCTTTCTTGTATCCTGTAATTTCCTCAATCTTTTGATTCCACTCGTTAATTTTCCCTTGAGTATCGACACCAAAGATTGGGGCATTGGCTGAGTCGATGAGGCGGAAATATTCGTGCTCTTGAGAAATTCGGTCTGTGATATCTTGTCCAATACCCACAACACCTACGATATTTCCTAGATTCATATTTAATTATCGTTGAATAGATCATAGCATACCATGTAAATCATTACGAGGAGTGGCATTAAGTAGGATTTCAATACGACTGCCAGGGCGAGTAATTAAAGGAAATTCAAAGTTGGCTGTTTGAATGCCATTGAGAGCCTTTGAAAGTACATCGGCAACAATCGGACGATACTCTGGCGAAATAAACGTCTCTACCAAATTTTCTCCCATCACCTTTTAAAGCATTAGAGACTGGAAAACATCAAGTTTTACCTCGGCTATCGAGTAGTGCGTAATTTGAGCCGCTTTCTTGTTCCAAATATTGACTCGCATATTCTTGTCAACACCAAAAATCGGTGCGTTTGCCGTGTCAATTAGACGAGAATATTCTTGCTCTTGAGCGATACGTTCTGTAATATCCTGTCCAATACCAACAACACCAATAACATCACCAAGTTCATTGTATCGTGGAGTAGCGTTTAAAAGTATCTGAACACGTCGATCGGCTTTTGTGACAAGAGGAAATTCAAAATTTGCTGTTTCAATACCCTTGAGTGCTTTCGAAAATACTTCGCTAACAAGAAAACGATAGTCTTCACTGATGAATTTGTCAACAAGATTTTCAGCCATGGCTTCATCTTGAGTGTATTGTGTAATTTCAGCAGCTTTTTTATTCCAAATATTGACTGAACCATGCTGGTCAACACCAAAGATAGGGGCATTGGCTTTGTCAATGAGTCTTGTGTATTCTTGTTCTTGTGCAATGCGATCAGTGATATCTTGGCCGATACCAACCATTCCCATGACTTTACCAAGCTCATTGTATCTTGGTGTGGCATTAAGTAAAATTTCAACTCGGCGATCGGTCTTAGTGATGAGAGGGAATTCAAAATTTGCTGTTTCTACTCCATTGAGTGCTTTTGATAAGACGTATCCCACAGCTTTGCGGTAGTCTTCACTGATAAACTTTTCAACAAGGTTTTGGCCCATTACTTCTTTTTGTGTATATTGTGTGATTTCGGCAGCTTTCTTGTTCCAGATATTAACAAGTCCATTTTGGTCAACTCCAAAAATTGGTGCATTTGCTGTGTCAATAAGGCGTGTATATTCTTGTTCTTGAGCAATACGATCGGTGATATCTTGTCCAATTCCTACGACACCAATGATACAACCCATTTGATCAAATCTTGACGTTGCATTCAAAAGGATGTTAACTTTCCGTCCAGTCTTGGTAACTAAAGGAACCTCAAAGTCTGCTGTTTCGTATCCCTTTAGAGCTTGTGAAAGCACGTGGCTGACAAGTGGGCGATAGTCTTCACTAATAAATTTATCGACAATATTTTCGCCCATGACTTCCACGATGGAATATTGTGTGATTTCTGCAATTTTTCTGTTCCATATATTGACTCGAAGCTTTTCATCGACACCGAAAATAGGTGCATTTGCTTTGTCAATGAGCCTTGCGTATTCTTGTTCTTGGGCTACGCGATCTGTGATATCTTGTCCGATGCCAACTACACCAACGACGTTGCCAACTTCATCGTACCGAGAAGTTGCGTTTAAAAGAATAGCAACTTGACGAGTTCCGCTCTTTGTATCAAGAAGAAATTCAAAGTTGGCAGTCTCAATGCCATTAAGAGCTTCAGAGAGAACAGCTCCCACAGCTTGACGGTAATCGGGTGAGATAAATGTATCAACAAGATCAAGGCCCATAACTTCTTCTGGAGCGTATTGTGTAATTTCTGCAGCCTTTTTATTCCAAATGTTAATTTTTCCATGCGTGTCAACACCAAAGATGGGAGCATTTGCACGCTCTAGGATGCGAGAATAGACGTGTTCAGATGATATTTTCTCGCTTGCGTGGTTTGTGACATCAGTTCCAACAAGAACACACCCCAATACGTTGCGTTGACAATCAAATCTCGGTGCTGCACTAATAAGCATATCGATTAAAATCGATGGAGATCCACAAGTTTTAAGACCACATTGAAACACTACTGTTTCAGCGCTATCGAGAACTTCTTGTATATGACGTTCAATATTTGCTCGATATGTTGTATTTGACGGGATATCACTCACTGAAGCCGGCATAAATGAATCAACAAAGCGTGTTCCAACGATATTCGATGCATAACAATCAAGGACACGTTCAGCGCGATGATTCATATAGTTAATAACACCTTCTCCATCAAGCTCAAACACAATACTTCCCATAGCTTCTACAATAGCTTCATAGTCAACGGAAGGCGTATATTGCGATCCATCGACGTCAGACACCTGCGAAGAACCCCGCCGATGCGACGACCAACTCTTGCGTTGCTCCATCATTTTCCACTAAACTAACATTCTTCTTCCACCCACCAACATATGCAACGCCTCATCGCCAGATATCTCCAGTGTTCGAGTATCCATCGGTTCCCAGCTTCCTTTTTGTTCCAAAAGCATTCAAATGGACCTTTTGTACATCCCGCTTTGCGCCGCTTTCGTCTTCTTCTTTCCCGCGCTTTTTGTCAACTGAGTTTATTTACTCCTAAAGCAATTATTTCTGAGAGGGAATATATTCATTATGAGAGGTTTTACTGCAATTGTAGCAAATATATCAGATTCAACAAGTTATACATAATTCAAGATAAAAATATCAAGTGATATTTGTCTGATACACACTGTAAATGAAGATCGTCAAGATGAAAATTCATAAAAAAAAGTTTACGTTCAATGGGAAATTGTTGATACAATTAATAAATAAGTCTGTTAAGCCATGAAAAAGATTTTTCAGAGTTTTCCAATACCCAACTCGAAATTGTCACAAAGATAGTTAATTAAGATGCAACTAGTGAACAAGTTTTATTGATATGCTCGTGCTACAGATCTTGTAGTTTGGTGAACATATACGGAAGAATGTACCCAACAAAGGAGTTGACTTTTTGGGTTGGTCTAAAAGTTGCATATGTACAAATTAGTAGATCATACGTGGCACTAAGTGTGGCCGATATGATAGACTACAGTACTATTGCTTTACAAATAAAAGAAATGTTACTCACCAATGCATAACAAGCGTTGAGAGCACCGACATCTATTTTTTCTCGTCAAAGTCTTCAGACACATTCATGAACGATTTGATCTTTTAAAGTGTCCGTCTTTTAGAACTCCAGTATCACTTCGTCTGTGCAAATTTTTGTTTCATTGGTATGGCTAACTTCATTCCAAGATTGATCATTTCATTTATGAGTTAACGTTCTGTTTACTACAATAACATGCATTAATTGATTGCAGTTGGGCATAAGCTATTCGAATTATATATGTTGATCAATATCCTTGTACAACGAACTATCTAGAAAGGGTCAGCTTTGTACTCTTTTTTGACTTCACGTTCATACTCCAATTGTTCTTTCATTGCTTCGGCAGCGTCAGAGGCATCAGCTACTGCCACTGCTTCAATGGTATCTGCGTGATCTTCCAATTTTTTTCTTTGAGAGGCTGGGGCTTGCGCAATGTACAATTTTCTGCCCTCTTGTGCATGTTTCTGCATGAATTCGGTCATTTTAGTATGCTTCTGACACACTAACACTTTAATGCCCTTGTGAGTTTCCAGCAATCGTTCTTCGCGCAGTTGAATCTCAGCTTTGGCCTCTTCGGGACTCATTTGTAAAATTATTGGAAGGGTAGCCAAGTCGTTTGTAAAGTATTGCTTTGAGACTTCCAAATACATCATAGAGATGAGATTAATGTACTTGGTGTGGCCATGTGCAGAAATACAACCACCAAGGATGCTATCCATCAAAGTACTAGACAAAGCTGGTATGGTGTGCACAGATTCGATAAGTGAGGCCATTTTAAGTACTTCTGCGCTTACTCGGTCTACAGCACTTGCTGTGGTTCTAAAGAATCCAGCTACCTTGTCCCAATTCAGCTTCAATTCCGTTAGATGGATTAAAACATGCTTGAGTGTCTCGATGGTACCATCAATTGTGGAGCAACTGTTGTTGATAATATCCAATTTTTGAGCCATTTCTTGATGTTGGGCATCTAACGCATCCAAGCGCTGTTCAATAACCGGGACTTGGGCACGCGAATCAGCTAAAATTCGGGCAGTGATGGCTAGTTTTACCGCACGGTCAGTTGCCTGAGCTTCCTTTACAATTCTCTCTTGGGCAATCTCTTGATTGCGTTTAATAGCCCTCACTTTCCGTTTGACAAGTGAATTGAGAGTTTGAAGCTTGGATTGTGCAGTAGTCTTTTCTTTCATAACGCTGTCTTTCATGGCATTGCGATCGGTAGTATTCGACTGGGAATACTTCATGATGAGCTGGGGGTACTACAAAATAGAAATGAGTGACGGCTAATCCTACTTATTACTTTATTGAGCTCGGCAAAAATGGCGTGGTCTGTGGACAGAGCCTCAAGTTTTGTTGATACGTCTGTGGCATTATCATGGCATTCCTTGGCATCCACATCCAGTGCCTGAAGGTTAGATAACTGCGTTGCCAAGTGATTTAAATTGTGAGTTTCCATAGTGGGCAAAGGATCAACTTCTTGCTGAAAGGTAACTGGTGCCGAAGAAGAGGTAGAAGTAGATTGATTTTGAGCGGCTTTACTCAACGCAGCAGCGGCATTAATTGTTTTGGCTTTGAAAGTATCGTTCGTTTCCATGGGGCAAGCGGCTTGAAGAACTGGCACAGCCACTTTCATGATGAAATCAAAAAACTTTTCACTGAATGGGGTATTTATAAGTGATTCAATGTCACTTAAAAGCTTCTCTCGTTCTTCTTGGTTTTTATCAATCATCTCATTGTGCTTTTTCAATGCATCGGCTTTAATCTTCATCATTTTTTCGTACTTTTCTTTTTGGATGTTCTTTTTTTTTATTTCCATTTGACTTGCGCCTTGTGTTCCTTGACAGCAGAATAGAAGCTCTTGCAATAATGCTGTTGTTTTAGTGAATTCGTCGCGAATATCTTCAGCCCATTTCAAGCATTTTTTTGCTTCTTCTCGAACGGCTTCGGCTTCGTGAGGGATAATAACTTTCTTTTCATTATCTGTGTACAAAGTCAAGGCGTCATACATTCGCTGAATGTGTTGTGGTATGGCACTTGATGCTAACGATATCTCATACATTCTGATTTCAGAGTTGGACATTGCCTCATAGGTTGTATAGCATAATTGTCGTAAGCATGCTCTCATACTTTGAGGTTGGATCAAGTACTCGAATCCTTTTGGTGGCTTGTGGTGAAGTAAAGACACATCATCCGATTTCACACTCAGAGCCATAATCTTGGCAATCAGTATTGTGCACACTGGCACAGCTACCATTGGCGTCTGCCAGTCGCTCATGCAGGCCAATTCAACACAAGTAGATAAAGCTTCATCATTTGGACATAGCTTTGAAATAGATTTTTGATGGTTCATCGTACGTTGTCTGAAATGATTCGCAAGGAGGAAGAAAATTGTTAAATGACCTAGAAACAATTTCGAAGTCTACTTACATATTCTACTTGATAATTTTTTTAAGTATAACATCTGCATAGCAATCATCATACACTGTACTAGTACTTGTTAAATTGCACATATGGCCATTCAAAATATGTTGGATTGTGATAAACTCAAAAAGCAAATTTTGAAAAAAGTCCATTCACCACTTTAAAACCTCATCATAAATTTATTGTAACATTCAGTACATAATCTTATGCAAAACTTGGTGATTGATATGCTATTAAGAATACACTGTAAATTTATAATAATGATATGGCAAAACTTGATAACTTTTATTAGCATAAAATACATCAAAAAATTATTCAAATATTTGCTTTAGCAACCTTCCAATTGCCTGATAATTCTCTTAATAAAAATTATCAATCACTGAGAGAGTTGTCAAGTACAATCCTATTATCATTATAAATTTATAAACGGCATTCATATATCTTCGTCAACAGTATGAACTCCGTACATCATCATACGCTTTACTTTACAACTTCTCGGCAAGAAGCTTCATGCGATAAATGCGGACAACTAGCTAGAGACTGTGTATGGTATTGCGATATTTGCAACTATGACGAATGCAATAAATGCTTTCGATCACCAAGGACGAACTCACCTGGGCTATCATATCATGGCAGATTTATATTAGACGACGAACCGTTTGACAAGCAAGTGGCTTTTTCGAGTAATTCTTAAATCAAATGAAAAATAGACTAAAAACGTTGTAGATGGTTTATATCAGAGTAAATTTTCAACAGCAGAAGATCTATTTGACGAGGTTGTCTGTGAGCGAGAGAAATCCTTTAGTCCTTATCAACGTGAATACTATCCGAATGAGACTCAATACAGAGTGCCAGAACACCCACACAAATTGTCGTTAATACCGACTACACAAATTTGTAATCTCTGTAACAATCTGCACGAGTTAGTATGGTATTGTGCCTTTTGTGAATACAACGAATGTCTGCGTTGTTTTGCAACCTCGACATCGAAAGCAAAGGTAGACTCTTGTGTAAAAAAATATTCATGTATGTATAGGTGGAGAAAGCCATTGCCACCAAGAATCATCCAAACCCAACTCGATGCAGAACGCACAAGTTGGGAGTTGTACTTAGTACTCACTATAATACTTGCTTTGAATGTGGTGCGTTTGCTACAATGACAACTCCTCGGTGGGCCTGTGAAAGTTGTTGCTTCGTTCTTTGCTTGATTTGCCAGACAAAAAGACAGCTTATAGAATTACGCTTTGTTTGCATCTTGAGAGACTGCGTGAGCTTATATATTCGTCTGTAGGACGTTTGTATCCTTGTTGTGCTGGAAAACTTTGTTGGTATTTCATACTTCGAAGAACAGGAACGGCATGAAATCGTACAAATTCTTGAAAGAAATCAATACGAAATTGAAAATATGCATCACGTTGTCCTAAGTGCAAAGATGGATCACGACAATGACTGGCATCAATTCAATTCTATTCGGAACCAACTTGAAGAAGAAGCTTTGAGCGTCAGGGAAGAAATCATTTCAATAACAACACAAATGGAGCACTTAAGAACTCAGAGCAATTCAATTCAAGATAACATGGCAAAAACATCACGTGAATTACAAAAGACTGAAGAAATGAGAGACAAAGCTGACCAAAGTGTCAGTGCATATAGAGCTCTGAATTTTATATGTCATGCAGTCAATGCAATCGCAATAGCCTCTGATCATCAAGTTGGACAAAGTATTGCGGTACGAACACTTGATATTTTCTTCATCTCATATTTACTAGAATATTGGAATTTCTACATCACAAAGCCAGCTTCGTGGCCTGAAAGAAATGCGAGACAATCATGAAAAAGTATGCCAAGATCTGGCCTATAGACAAAGTGATCTGGTACGCAAAAGTAAAGAGTTAGAAGCTGAAATGAAAAAAACCAAATCGCAACAAAGGGATCGCGAGACATCTTTGTCCACTATAACACATCGCATGAATGGTTTGCGGCGTCTAAGTTCCGCTCTTGAAACATTTAAAGTCGAAATGTTAACAATGCAATCGAATATCGAGAAGACATTGGCTTCGATCAAGGTAATTCAAACACGTAAAAAGATTTTATGAATCCTTGTAGCAAGTTGTTCGAAGTGTGGGATATGGAATGAACATTGCCCAAGTATTGAAGTCCATAATTAAGGTACCAAGTGGTCATTTCTCGATTGCGTTTGAAGGTGCAAATGAGATTTTACAACGCTATCACTTGAGTGTGAATGACGAAGCATTTTAGCTTAGCTAATACATTGCTTATATGTTCTATATGGCTCATTGTTGGTATCATTATTTGGTTCTTTACTCATGGGTGACTGACTTTATGTAGATATTAAGGATATCTAACAGTCGTAGAATCATGGCAAATGTACTTTGTGAATCAATTGCAACAAAAGATACTGGGTACTTTTGTACTTAAAATTATCAAGTACTGGTTACTTGATAAATTAAATGACTTAACTAATTTGCTTTCATTTACATTTTTGCTCTGTAATGCACAATCAAAACTATGAACTACTTATTGAGACTTCGATCGCAGAGCTGGAGCAAAAAAGAGAGCAGTTAAAGGCACTGGGAAATCTAGTCAACCAAACTCCGGCTCAGAGAAGACGGACAAGGAACGCTAAAAGTGAACTAAAAAAGCAGATTGGTATTCTTGAAAGGCGTATTCTTCAGTGCCAAAGACTTGCGTCAGAACAAGTGTTTAACGGAATTGGCGTTGAGCAAGAAGCACCAAGGCAACCAAACACAAACCAAGAACAAGGCAATTCTATGATGCATTTAACTGTTCTACTGTCTGTCGCCGCGCTATTGGCACTAAAACTATTGCTATCCAGGAATAACTAGACAAGAACCTCATCGATTATTCATTGTTTCAAAACACAGTATTTCTTGTTTTGAGCAACGAATCTTCATTAACTTCACATATAAAGTTGACAACTAAAACAATCCTATAAAACTTAATATAATACCTCTTAAAGTGATTAAATGCTTATTTATGGCAAAAACCATATTTACTGTGATTGAAATTGGCATTTTGCATTTTGAAGGACGAGAAAGAAATGATTGACAAGCGCTTCTTTCAACCTGTTAAAGTGTTTAGCATCGCTCTCTGCTCTGCCATCACTGTCAAGCTCGTCTTGTTCACTGAATACCGTAGTCCAATGGGTCTTCCTCAACAAGAACACTGTTTTACTCAGGTATATTACGAAATATGAATGATAATATTTATGCTTGCCACCAGATTCAAAAGTATACGCAAGACCAACTCGACAAGTTCTTCAAAGTAGATGAATTGGACAAAACCAAGTAAGAAATACATCAATCTATTGCAATTACGATGACTCGGAAGGAGGAACGTCTTCTGTTGCTGTTGACGGAGATGGTTTGAACACAGCATACTGAGGTCGGGAGGGTTTTCGGTTCAAAGTGCGTTGAGAACCACGTTGAGAGCCATACAAATTACTACGTGCAGGTGGAGCTATCATGGAAGAAAGAGCATTGCCATCTTGTGATGCTGGGCCAGTGTTTCGGCTTGGTGGGGCCATTAATGCAGCTAGAGGATCATCTGTAGCTTGAGAAGCTGGTGCAGAATGTGTAGCAGCAGGGAAGCTTGTTGGTGGGGCTGATGGAAGTTCTTCGACTTCTTCTTCCCCTTCACCCTTGGGGAATACCCATCGTTTTAACTTTTCATCGTAATAGGCTTCCATTTTATCACCAAGTTTAGCCACCTTGGCATCCCCAGTTGGCTCTAATTTACTAGTCAAATAATCCTTGATTCCAAGATTTGGTAGCCATCGCCAGCCACGACTGCTGCCTGTGTTACTTGGTGGTGGAGTCTTGGCTTTAGCTTTTTCTTTGGAAGGTGATGGTTCTTGATGTTTTGGCACCTCATCTGTCGTAGCTGCTCGTTTGATTTGTGTTGGTTCATTCGGTTTGGATTCTTGAGTAAAGCTATGGCTTCGGTGCAATGGTGCGTGGCTTGTTTCAGCTTGTGGTACTCGTGGTGGTAAGCTTGGTGACATACCAGAGTTCGATCCTGGACCATAATTTGAAGTTTTGGGGGCACCATTTGAAGCTGGAGCTTGTGGATGTAGTGGTGCCAAGCCGTGTGAAGAGTTGGGGTGTCCAGAGCCTGGTGCTTGCATAGTGTTGGGGTGTCCAGAGCCTGGTGCTTGCATAGTGTTGGGGTGTCCAGAGCCTGGTGCTTGCATAGCGTTGGGGTGTCCAGAGTTTGGTGGTGCTTGCATAGAGTTGGGGTGATGACCCGAGTTTGGACCATAGTACATGCCTGGACCCGATCCTGGGGCTTGCTGAAGTGGGGTTCGTGTGCCTGAACCTGGGGCTGGAGGGAACAAGTGTTGGGGGAACTCGGGGCCAGCGTGGTGTGGTTGCGTTGGAACTGCTTGAACTGGGGTATCGTTTACAATGGCGTCGAGACTCTTGTCTAGTTTTTCACGGAGAGCACTGAAAAAGCCCTTGGATTCTTTGACTGTTGCAGCTTCAGCTCGATCTTGACCCAAATGCAATTTTAATCGATCTTCCAACACGTCTACTTGCATTCGTACAGTCTCAAGGTATGGTGAAAGCTTTTGTTTTTGTTGCCAATTGTCCAATTGTTTTCGCATTGAATCAACATATTTGTATGCCAAATCACACATGCCCAAATCTGCAAGAAGCGAAGCATAGATAAATTTGTAGCCTTGAAAAGGAATTTGTTGATTTGGCTTCAGAACGTGTTCGACGATTTCAGTAAGATGGATCGAAGTTGGGCGGACAAAAGAACGAGCATCGTTGTGATTTCCTCCCACAAGAACAAGACGAGATGCAGGAGAAGGAGCTTCCAGTGTAGCTCCGGACAGCATATAGCAAATGTGAGCTGCAGACACCATGTTGGCTTCCTTCATTAAACGATCACCAAGGCCAAGCAATGCAGTATTTGTGTCTTTTGTTGGATTAGCGATCCACATCACCACATGTGCCAACCAATTTGTCAAAAGAGGCGAAGAAGTTGGAGTGGCTACAGCAGCAGCATTAAGAGCAACGGGTTCTTGTACGCATTTTTCTTCCAAGTCTCCAAAGAGAAGGAAAAGAGATCGCATTGGATCGCTAGCCACATATTGACTTGTGACAAACGAGTGTACAACAGACTAAAGCAATAATTAGATGTGTTTGACTAAGCTTACAAACCTTATAGATATCGGGGTCGACAAAAGATGCTATAAGCATAGCTTGAGGCCATAAATTGGAACTTTTGGCTACATCAATGGCTGCTCGACGATCACCAGCAAGGAGCAATTGACGCATTTGGTTTGCAGCAGCTTGGTGTTGATCAGGAGTCTAAAAGACATGACATTATATTCAAAATATAGGTTAATACCGGATTAAATGGCAAAGTTGCTACATCGTATGACGTTGGGTGACGACGAGCTTCAGCATTTTGCAAGAGCTGCATTAAAAGAATTTCAGGGGCTTGAGCATCTCTGGTTGCAATACGTCCACGAGTTTTAACAAAAACTTCAAAAAGCTCCCACAATAGTTTATCATCTCCAACAGCTTGTTCAACTTGAGTATGCAGATATTTCCTATACACACCATCAAAATTATTTATTCAGCATGAAAGTGGTGTACAAAATTGCATCATCAGTTGTGCTTGGCTGTGAAAGTGGACCAGGAAATGCATGAATACGTTGAACAAATGCATCTTTTGGATGAACTTGATCCATTGTATAAAAGACAATAGGACCTTTGCGAAGGTCCCCATCATCAACAGGCTCTTCGAATGATGTTTGATAGCCCCTAGGAATGATTAAACAATTGAAATATAAATGCTTTAGTACTGTGGGCGTGGACTGTTGCGGGAATAGTGATTCAATTTAAGCTTGCGCTTGGGGAACATAGCGGCAACAGTTCCCCCAAAGCCGAAAGTCACAAGACACGATGGTGGTAGCACACGAGGATCCTTGTATTTTTGAGTTGGTTGTGGAATTGGTGTGGTGG